>JAXBDA010008942.1:0-13624 GCA_036023075.1 Gaultheria prostrata
CCGCAATGCTGTTGCCAATTTCAGCAGGGATAGAAGAGTTGAAATTATTGCCGGAGTAGTCCACATAAATAGCTGTTTCTGGGGGTAATGGGATTTCCCCGCTGAGCTGATTGGAATGAAGGTCAAGAACACCAAGACTAGGCATGATATATTTGCTTTGCAAACCCACAAGGAGATTACAAGAAAGATTCATATACGCAAGACTTGTATTTCCGACGTTCCAAACCCAACTAGGTATTACCCCAGAAATTTGGTTGTCTGAAAGGTCTAAATGGATGATTCTCGATTGGTTCATCAGTGCAGGAAACTTTTTAAGATTGCACGAAGCCAAACTCAATACAGAAAGCTGAGGAAAGAAAGAGAAGCTAGAAATATTGGCACTTACATCGACTGTCAAGTTGTTGTAAGAAAGATCAAGTTTAGTTAGGTTTCGGAGTCTTTGGATAATTCCTAGGTCTACGGTGTGACTAAAATTATTGAAAGACAGTGAGAGGATATTGAGCCTTTGAAAATCGAAGAAGTACGAGGGAATTCGCCCTTCTAGTTTGTTACTACTCAAATCTAGCGTGTCAAGTGGAGAGAGGGATTTATTTGAAAGTCTAGTAACTTGACCACCAAATCTGTTGTTGGAAAGCAGTATTTTCTGCAGAGATGAAAGGGAAAGCAGGGAAGAAGGAATACTCCCATTGAAGGAATTATATGCTAAATCTATATATACAAGATTCAAAAGGCCTTCAAAGTGAGTTGAAGGAACCACGCCCGTTAGTTTATTATGAGAGAGGTCTATAAGAGTGAGATTCTTAGATTGTTGAAAAGAAGGTATTGGACCTGTAAAATTGTTGGATGAAAAATCCAAATAAACAAGTTGACTAAGGTTTGCCAATGAATTTGGAATCTGCCCGCCGAAAAAACACCCGGGAATCTCTATCCTTCTTAGCTCCATCAAATTCCCAATCGTATCTGGTAAGTTTCCAGAAAAACTGGTGAAGCTAAGCACCAGATTCTGAAGGGACCCATTTTGTGGAAAATCAGGTAAAGAACCATTGAGTTGTGCATTGCTTGCCAAATTCACAATCTTCAGTGTAGGTACCTGGTGGAAAATGTTCTCTGGAAAAGTTCCGTTCAAATCCGAAGAACTGAGCCTCAGGACTGTCAAATTCTGGAAATTTGCAAAGAAACCCGGGACCTGAGACGTGAGATTGTTCGAACTCAGATTGATTTCTGACAGCTTCTGAAGTTTTTGCAGTGAAGAATGAAGAGGCCCTGATAGATAGCAATTTGACAAGCTCAAAACTCGAAGATTAGGCATGGTAGTAGAAATGGCCCGACCCCACTCTTTCCCATTTGCAGATATATTCACCCAATCCAAATAAAGCTCTTTAACCCCACCAAGGTTACCAAAAAGTGTTGATAAGTTAAGGTTTCCAATTTGCAGTGTACGAATTCGAGGAAAATACAGGGTGGATAAATCAAGGGTAACCAACCTTGTCAAGAGTGATAATTCAATTGGGATTTGCCCAGAAAATCCAGCATTCGACAAATTCAAATACACCAAATTTGTGAGGTTTCCAATACTTGATGGAATCGCAGTGGAATTAAAACTGTTATTAGCCAAATTCAGGGCTCCAAGATACCTGAGACTGAAAAGGGTACTGGAGTCCCCGATTCCGTTCGAGATCGACTCGCTGTTCAAATCGAGACCCGTAACGAGGCCGTTTTGATCGCAGGTGACGCCGTTCCAGTTGCAACAGTCGAGTGTTTGAGTCCAGTTTGTGAGTTTGGTGGAAATTGATGGATTAAAAGTGAGGTTGTTTTTGAGCTGTAGCAAGAGTGATTTTTGCTTGTGGAGACATTGGCCTGAGTCTGAGATTATGAAAATGGGTACCAAGAAAAGCCAAGAAATTAGTGGAATTCTCATTGGGAGAATTTTTGTGGAACGGAAAAACTTCCCATAAGATTGATAAAGGAAGAAGCTATGGGGTTTCGGTTTCCACCCAAATCAGTTATGGGTTTGGCACGGCGGCGACTGGAAGTGTCAAAAGTGGAAGGAGGAGGAGGAGCAAGAGAGACTGTTGAATTCAAAGTTTGGTTTCTGGAAAGATAGTGTTAGGACGCGTTTGGTTTGGTCATCTGGTGTTTGCCTTTCGTATCAGAAATGCTTCTGCTGCAATTAGGGGTGGGTATGTTGTGTTCGTGTCAGAATTCTCTGAACCATAACCCGGTCTGTTTAGTTTTTTGTGTTATTGTGTCGTGTCGTATTCGTGTTTCGTGTCAGAAATAGCCGACCCTAACCCGCTAACTTCGTGTTGAGTTCGTGTCTTTTATTGTGTCTTTCTATATATTCTCATGTCGTGTTTGTCTTGTTATCTCGTGTTTGCGTCAGAATTCAAAGTTTGGTTTCTGGCAAGATTGTGTTTTGGACGCGTTTGGTTTGGTCATTTTGTTTTTGCCTTTCCATATCAGAACAAACCAGCTATGGGTACACACGGAACCGGGGGTGCTGGAGAGAACTCCTGGAGATCGGCCCTAGTGTGCGGCATGCTGTCGGATGTGTTTTCAACGGCTCGGATCTCACCTCGGCAATCTACGGTTCGGATCAACGAAGTGCCGAGATAAAATCCGAGCCGTTGAGAACACATCTGTCGGCACTGATGCTGCACACTAGGGCCGATCTCCAGGGAGTGCTCTCCAGCACCCCCCTTTGGGGTACGCACACTCGCGTATGTCAAATGCACGCAACGCATTTTAACCGTCCATCTCAGAAATCAATGGTCCGGATTTTAGATAAACTATTCGCGCGAATAATTTATCTAAAATCCGGAACGCCGAAAATGTTTTTAGTCGGTTAAAATGCACCATCCGTGCATTTGACGTACGCGAGTGTGGGTACTCTTAGCATTTTTGATATCAGAAATGCTACGACGAATACTACACAAATTCGGATATAGGTGCGTCTAGAACCACACAATGAATAGAAGTTTCATTTTTACTGAGTGGGACGACTTGCATTAACGATTGTATCCGTAGCATTACTATTTTATTAAGGGTTTGTTTCGTGGAACTAAATATTAAATTCGACTAGTTATCCTCAAGCGTAAAATAGATCCACTATCATTTTTAAATTTTGGGCTTGTTTCCTGGGATAAGATTAGGTGTGATTGTGGCTAGTGATTATTAATCCGGGGACTATTATGGGTTTGAATTAATTATTATGTGGCGAAGTTTTTAGTTTGTGTACCGAAAATTTTATAACTTATTATTCATGAGGAACTTGGAGAAGTTTGAATGCATAAAACGAAATTGGAAAAACAAAAAATCAAGATAGGGCGATATTAAAGAAACTAATGACACTGGGTTCAAATGCTTCTCATCTTTAGTGAACTTTTTTTTTTTTTTTTTGCTTTACTTTTTAGATTCAGCTCATTAAAATGGATGATTGATCTAAAAAATTCAACGCGAATTTAACACTCATGCATTTAGGAAACAATAAAGCGTGTCCTAAATTTTGGCCAATCTCAACCTAATCGTCCGAGATCTTACCGGCCGGGGATAAATAGGAGCTCTAATCCTGAGATAAAGAGTAAGGTGGAATTATCATGAAAAATGTTTATAATGACGATATTTAAGTTGATCTTAAAATATCTAATGCCCGTTAAATTCCCAACAAGAAATAATAATCCTAAACTCATATTTTCCGTCCCCTCCTGATTGACAATAGTATATTCAACGAATATAGAAATATCGATGTTCGGTCAAATTAATTTTTTCACGACTAATCTAACTAGGGACAACACATGCCAAATAATTTAGGCCATCGAGGTAGGCCCATCAAGGTGAAAATGGTTTGATCAAGTAGTATTTTCTATTTTTGATGATGATGGTTGATGAAGTTCCGTTGCTCTCAAGTTAATGGAAATTCCACTGATGACTTTGGGGGACAGAAGAAGAATCAACCAAAAGACTTGACATTTTGAACGACTTTTATAGCTCAACATATGATTCTCTGCTGCACTGATTGAGCCTACAATTATTATTTCCTAATTTTATTTCTTATGCCATTGAAAACAACAAAATTTCATTCAAAGATGCTATTTCACCATTAGATAAAGATTCATATCTCTAACTAACGTTTGACGAAAGATCACCAGGCCCAATTATTTATTTAGTCATTTTGTACTGGCAAATGTTAAGTCTGTCTCTGATCATTCTCGCCCATATTCCCAATGATTGGGGACTAATTGTAATTGTTATTGTTGTTGTTGTTGTTGTAGGGTTTAGGGTTTGAGGATTGAAAGCATTAAAAAAGTTTTTATTAAGTCCTAATTTATTTTTCTATATGAAGCCTTCTACAGATAGCACCTTCTCAAGATCTCAGCATATTGAGGTTGCTAGGAATTTTCATGTACCTACTCTTGAAAAAGGAAAACCTAGAAGGTTGAAAATCGGGTTTCAAAACTCGAAAACTTTGGTTAACAACTCTTGAGGCTAGTTCATTCAGTGCTTGCTCCGATTTTCATTGAGTACTTGCTCCGATTATAAATGAACCATCTGCTAGTGGACAGTAAGATTAGTCTCCAAAAAATTGGTCGATGTGCACATAAGCTGACTCGGACACTCTAGAATATCTTAAAAAAGACTTTAGGCAATGTGAACCACACAACCCCTAAGTCAACAGATATGAGTTCCACTTGACGAATATGCCTGGTTCTCTTTCAACGTGGAAGTAAACCTGAAATTTGGAAACAACCAGGAAACTCCTCTCTGTTCACTGCCCGAAGGACCAATATTATCCTTCGTTATTTGCGAACAACACAGAGAAAACAAAATCAAATCTAGGATCCTAAACTGCTAATGTGTTGTATGCATGTTTTATCTAGGGTAGTCTTATTTATGAATTCAAACACGAGTTTCATCACGGGTCCAAATATTTATTCAAACACGAGTTTCATCACGGGTCCAAATATTTGATCAATCCACACAATCTATCTTATAGACCTCAACGTAAGTTATATTTGTAAAATAGTATATAATTTTGAGATCCCACTACAAAATAAACTTGATTTGATCTTAAGTTCATCGATGCACATTCAACCTGATTTTTTGTAAGAATGACTCAACGAATCGGATCAGATTTTGAAGCGGATTCGACCCCATTTCAAGGGCACAACAGCCCAAAGTCCATCAATTACGTAGTCACTATCAGGTATTGTTTTCCCCTCTTTGTCCTTTTCAGCTCTCATAGTGTGAAAAGCTGATTAAAAATATCGGCGCCACGATCATTGGAGTCATGTCTATCATCAATGAGATTAAAACCCTTGTGGCTCAACTTGCTTTCGGGTTCACCAAACCAAACACAATCAAGTTTGATTTAAAGGAAATTACTCCATGTTGAACCATAGTATTAAATAAGACTAATTACTTCAAAAATTGGACTAGCTCCTTTGTCCACTCTTATACACTCCCTAATAGAAGGTCGGGTTCGACTCGGGAAGTCAAACCTTGAAAAACATCAAGGATTATGTCTTTTTCGTGTTGCGTAGTTAGAGACTTTCGTTGTTGTTGTTGTTGTTTCTTCCCGTCTATAGTGCCCTATTGCTCGTTCAATTGTGGAGTCTAATTAATTTCAGCGGAATGTACATATTTGATATATTGCCCTTTTAACATAAATTCTCATAATTTCGCAGCGTGAATCACATCCATCCCCAACCGGAATGATGACTTGCTTTCATGGATGTCTAACAACCACATAGTTAATTAAATCTGCGATTTATTAATCAAGTACTGCAGTAAGAGTGGAAAAAAAAAATTCATTCAGACTTACGCTTTGTTTGTTTTTGGGTCGAAAAATAACAAAATACAATAAGGAAATATAGGTCCCCTTCAGTTAACACTTTTTACATAGTGGCACGACCATTAGGGTTTAGATTCAAACAAGTAGGCCCTTTGAGTGGGATGGGTTGTTTTGTTTTGATTGATGCCCCTCTTGTAGTTTTCTTTTGCCTTCTTTTTAGTTATTTTTTTCTATTGAATGCTTTGAATGGTGACAACTCCACCCGAAAAATAAATTCGTTTTTTCCCTTTGGGCCCTTGGCGTTTTCAATCTCGGGTTCCTTTAGTCTTTGTAATTCGTTTTCAAAAATTAATAAATTCTTTGCTTAGCAAAAAAAACGCCACCCGAAAAATATCAAAATAATGTTCCCAATTTATTTGTCCAATATTGGGTTTCCAACTTTTTAAGGGCCTGTTGCATTTTTTAGGGATTGAAGGGAGGGAGTGAAAGAAGGAAGAAGGAATGGGGGAGAGCTTATCCCGTCTAAGCCAATCCCACTCCCACTAGAATTAGCTAATCCAGGTGGGTATAAACTCCGAATTCCCCTCAAATATTTTTTGTATTCTCGATGCAATGGCTTAAGGAGCGCAAATTTGTCTCAATATCCACTCTAATTAATTCACCATATCAACTACTAAACCAAGTAGTATAAACTAATATCATCTCTATTCTCCTTAACTAACCTCCCGTTATATAACATATTCACCTCTTCTACACATATATCTTTTTGTCTTATTCACCCGGCAAACGAGCTGTAAAGGACTGATGGCTGATAAGCTCGGATAAATTGACCCATATTTGCGAAAATGCCAGCTTAGCGAGCATAGCCTGGATTCGAAATAGATGATCCAACCGTCAACACAGTGGGCTGAACAACAATGGCTTGGTCCACCACATAAAAATATTCAAATTGGAACGTAAGGAATCGGGCTTTTTTCCTTTATCAGGAATGGGCTTTGATGCTGGGTTGTTGTGCACTGTGATTGATTTGATAATCATACATACGTGATTTCTATGCGTCTGGCTTCACCAATATAGATGGTCAAAATCACACTTCTTGCCTATGTAATCGTAGCCAAATGAAATAAAATCACGTGCTACCGTTTTCATATTGAGATGAGATTTTTTACATGAATAAGCTACACAAAGAGAGTTAAAAAATGAAAGTATCGGATCATCGAATTAGGGGCTCATGTTCGGCCCATGGTTCAGATAGGAGCTGTCGAATCACGAATAGTCAGCGAAACACTACTTAAATCGAATTCGGCTTCACAAGCCCATGAAAACTCATATGCACTGAAAAATTATGAATGTGAAACATGACAATTGAACATATATGTATCACTTAAGAATCCTCCATCTTGGAATAGGATCAGATGAAGATCAAAATTTTGTCACATGGACAAACCATTTGAAAACCTAAGAAATTGTTACTAGTTTCTCGTTCAAAACCAAATGGTACATGATAATGAATATAGAGAACTTCTTATAAGGACTGGCACTTTCACAACATATGAAACGTAATCTTATTGTTATTAAAGATACCATACAATACAACACAGAATTAAGAAACTTAGATGATGATACAGGATTCATATGCCAATTTTACAACTATGCTTGCATATTTCAGTCTGCACATTTGACATACGCCTTACCTGATTATACTTTATTGAAGCAAGTTGAGCCAAGTAAAAAAACAGAAGCACGCTGTGCTTTGAACGCTTATACCTTCAGTGGTGCTGACGTCTCCGAAGCTGGTTTCTGTTGTCTCTTGTTCTTTGACGTCTTGCTCGCTGCTCTCGGTGATGGAGAATCCTCACAATAACTCTATCGATAGGTTTGTAGTAGCATTGTCTCCATCTTTTCGAGTACAAAAGTGGCCCAACAATAACTCCAAACCCCACAGTATATCCCAACATAGCAGTTATGAGGACCCAGTTAATCTCATCCTCCTGCATACCATCAAATGTTGGCCTTGTTGGTTCTGCTTCCCTGCAACTAGCAGTCAAAGGAGCTCCGCATAATCCTTTGTTTCCTACAAACGAAGTTTCTGGAAATGTTTGAAGCTGGGAGCCTGTTGGGATCATTCCAATGAGTTGATTGTATGATAAGTTCAGGACTGAAAGAAATGTTAGACTTGCAAGGGTCACCGGGATGCTTCCACCGAGCTTGTTCCACGAGAGGTCTAGTGATTCAAGCTGTGTCAAGTTTCCAAGTGATGATGGGATTGAACCTGTGAGGGCATTGTTCGATAGGTTGAGAGCATGAAGGGATTTCAGATCCCCAACTGTATATGGTATTTCCCCATTGAAATTGTTGTTGGAGAAATCGATGGTCGTAAATATAGTTAAGATCTTCACCATCTCTATCTCTATCCCTTTGTTGATAACGGTCACTGAATCCTGATAGTAATCTGTACCACTTATCCCAAAGTGCAGGAGATCGAGATCCAATTTTGCACTACCCTCATCCATCATTGCCTTCCTCTGTGAAAAGAATTGTGGTGGTAGAATACCATTGAAGTTGTTCAAAGCTAGGTCAATGATTTGAAGATTTGGCCAGATATTATTATCTATTCCTCGGCAGCCAATGTTTCCATGGAATTTGTTGGATCGCAGAACTAAGACTCGCAAGCTGGATAAGTTCGTCAAGAAGCACGGGAAGTTACCGTTTATGTTGTTGATGCCTGCACAATTGGCCAAGGATTTCGGAACCTGCCCTTCCAAGTTATTTCCACTCAAATCAAGGGTCCTCAAAGCGCAACCTTCTGGGAATGTCCCCCTAATGTTACCTGTAAGATTGTTGTTCTTCAAATCCAATACGCCAAGGGTCGCACTACTTGAATCTATCAGACATTGGGGTATAGTGCCACTGAATCTATTGTTGGACAAATCAAGAACCTCAAGGTTGCTCCCATTGCATATTGATGGAGGGATGGGTCCAGAAATCATGTTATCTGAAAGAGAGAAGAATTGAGCAGAGGAAATGCCGTTGCCAATTTCAGCAGGGATAGAAGAGCTGAAATTATTCCTTGAGTAGTCCACATAGTTTGCTGATTCTGGTGGTAGCGGGATTTCACCTTGGAGCTGATTGGAATGAAGGTCAAGGACACTGATATTATGAATGAAATTCTGTAATAGCACTACAAGTCCTAGAGGGGGGTGAATAGGACGACCAATTTAAAAATCAATGTTTTCCATTTTAATCCAATTAAACATTTTCCATGGAGAATCAATAAAACCACAATGTAAGCAAATAAAGCAATAATCAAAAGAGCATCAACACGAGGATATACGTGGAAACTACTTAGGGTCTAAATACCCTAAGCATAAAACCACGGCCTAATCTACTAATTGCTATAAATCAAAAGGTTAAATCAAGAGTTACAGGATTAGGAATTACCAACTTGCCCCAAGCTACACCTAACTCCACTCCTTGATTTAGCTCCCCGAGCCCCTTCTTGATTCCATAGCCTCCACGAGGTCAACACCCCTCGATCTCCGTGTCAAAGACGGCTCCGGATCATCCGGCCATGTAGATTTAAAGGCAACCAACAATGATGTATGAAAGATATGATTTTTGTGAAGGTTTTTTCAAAACAAGTCAATCTAGAGATAATCCATAGAAGAGGAATACACTAGATTGAACAAAGATGATCAAGTAAGCTCAAATCATCTCAAGACCATCAAGCTCCCAGAAGCTCAAAGGCACCCAAATATGGCTTATGAAAAAGATTGGATTTTTATGAAGGTTTTTGCAAAATAAAATCAATCTAGGGTCAATCCATTGAGAGGTAAGCACTAGATTGAAAAAGATGATTGAAACAAGTTCAAATCATCAAGAACATCAAGTTCACAAAAGCTCACAAAGGAACAAGAGGAGAGGACTTTCTCTCTCTAAAAAGTGGGCTGATTTTTTTTATGAAGTGTGTGCCCTAAAATGAGAGAAGAAGAGTTTATATAGTGCCAATTTCGTGCTCCTAAAGATAGCCACTCAAAACATGACATTTGGCCACTTAAAGAGTTGACAGACGCTTGCAAACGCTCCGACAGGATTAAGACATTTGGCATACTGTGGGCTGTCCATTGACACGCGTCTGCAAAACGCTTGGAGACCCTTTTAAAAAGACTTGAACGGACAAGATTATAACACGTGTCAAAGGATCCCACAAGATGAGCATGCGTCTGCAGACTCATGTAAACGCAGAGAGACACAAGAGACTAGAAATCAAATGCCTTAGATAAAATCATGATTTAGGAAATGAATCAATGCACTTGACTAAATAAAAACTCAAGAGACCAAAACCAAGATGATCAATCCTAAATGCAAAAGATGATATGCATGAATGTACCTTTCCGGATTGAGCTTCGAAACACTTAGCACGGTAATGGCTTGATCATGAAGCTTGAAAACTCTTGAGTGGAGTATCTAGACTCAAATCCTAACACTCTACCTTCCAAACCCAAAATAGATTACAGACACAAATGGTTCCATAAACCCGGAAATCGCCAATACATCTAACAATGAAAACTGAATTCCTGTTCAAAACCCACTAGGAGATTACAAGAAAGATTCAGAGAATATTGAAATCCAGGACCAACATTCCAAATCCAATTTGGTATTACCCCAGAAATTTGGTTGTTGGAAAGGTCTAAATCATCCAACCACGACTGGTTCATTAGAGGAGGGAACTTTTGCAACTTGCAAGAAGCCAATCTTAATGTGTAGAGTTGGGGAAAGGATGATAAGCTAGAGTTACTGACACTTGCATTGACTGTCAAGCTGTTGTATGACAGGTCAAGTATAATAAGATTTTGGAGTCTCTGGAAAATTTCTAGGTCTATATTGCCACTAAAATTATTGAAAGAAAGGTAGAGGATTTCAAGGCTTATAAAATGGAAGAAATGAGAGGGTATAAGACCTTCTAGTTTATTATTGCTCAAATCTAGACGGACGAGTGGAGACAGGGATTTATTTGAGAACCCAGTAATTGGACCACTAAATTTGTTGTTGGAAAGCTCAATTTCCTGCAGAGATGGAAGGAAAAACAGAGAAGAAGGAATACTCCCAGTGAAGGAGTTGAACGATAAATCTATATATACAAGATTTAAAAGGCCTTCAAAGTGAAACGAAGGTATTGGACCAGCAAAATTGTTGAATGAAAGTTCCAAGTAAACAAGCTGACTAAGGTTTGCCAATGAATTCGGAATCGGTCCGCTGAAATTGCACCAGCCAATCTCTATCCTTCTTAACTCCATCAAATTCCCCACGGATTCTGGTAAACGACCATTGAGTAATGGATTGTTTCCCAAAACCAGAGTCTCCAGTGTTTGCACCCGCTCAAATATGATGTCTGGAAATGTTCCATTCAAGTTGCAATCACTGAGACTCAATGCCGTCAAATTCGCGAAATTCGCTAAGAAATCCGGAACCGGAACAGAGAGATTGTTCCAATTGAGATTGATCTCGGAAAGAAACTGAAGATTTTGAAGGGACGAATCAATAGGGCCAGAAAGTAAACAACCACTCAAGCTCAAAACTCGTAGGTTAGGCAGTGCAGACGAAATGGCCTGACCCCATTCATACCCATTTGCTGATATGTTTACACCGTCCAAATAAAGCTCTGTGAGCCCACTAAGGTTACGAAAAAGTGTAAATAAATTTGGGTTCTGAATTTGGATTCTTTGAGTTCCAGGAAAAAAGCCGTCGCGTATAAAATAGTAAGAAGATAGATCAAGTTTCACCAACCTCGTCAACCGCGAAAATTCCATAGGAATCTGCCCAACAAAATAAGTGTTTGACAAATTCAGATATGTCAGATTGGTGAGGACTCCAAAACTGGATGGAATTCGTGTGTAGCTAAAGTTGTTGGAAGCCAAGTTCAGCTTCTCTAGAAACTTGAGACGGAAAAGACTACTTGAGCGGTTTAAACCTCCGGAGATTGATTCCGTGTTTAGGTCGAGACCTATAACACGGCCGGAATGGTCACAAGTCACACCATTCCATTGACAGCAATCGTGGCTTTGAATCCAGGTCACCAACTTGACAGACCTGACAGAGGAAGTTGGATCGAACTTGAGGCTATTCTTCAATTGAAGCAACAAAGATTTTTGATGCTCCAGACATTGGCTATGTGCTGGAATGGTGATAGAGCAGAAGATTGTGAGTGTGGTGATTGAGAAAAACCAGGTAAGGAATTCAATTCTCATCTTTTCGACTTCAGTTGTCGTGAAGAAAATTGAAAATGGTAATGAAATGCTAAATAGGGAAGGTGGCTTTAATACACTCCTCCGTCCCAATTGATTGGTCCTCTAACGTGATACAAAAGTAATGTAGATCTTTTAGTTAATATTACTTTTTCTATGCAAAATGGATCTTTTTTTGAGTTCTATCAAACAAAATTTTACTCTAATCAAATAGAATTCATAATTTAACAGATACAAGCAATTTAAAAGTGGTCCAAACTTGCAATAGAGTGACCTTCCAACTTTTACTGTTTTGGTTGTGGACTTGACTCATTGTCCGCATTCCATATTACTGGGCTTTACAAATCTGTTTTCGAACTACTAGGACTAATGACAAACTAATACTCACACAAACTATGTCGTATTACATATATAATGTAGTATATGTACACATTCCTAACTTCATATTCTTTTATGTTCGATCTCTCGCTCCCCTCACCTGATCCAATTGTGCGTGTACGTAAACGCAACTAAGCTTACCCTCCTGTATTGGTAATTATTGTGCCAACCCAACCAAATCTAATAACATAAGTGGTTATGATAACCGCAACCCGCTAGGCAATGGTGGATAATGCAAACAAGATGTCAAAAAAAAGTTAGAATTTCAATGCACTAAACAAAAAATCAATGAACTTTCAATGCACTTAAAAAATGTATTTTCAAAAAGTCAGTGAATTTTCAATGCACTAATAAATGTATTTTCTTAATATTTTCCAATGCAGTGGCCTTACAGCTTTTGTGTTTGCTTTGTGGAATTGAATCACTATCTCAAGAACCAATTTAAAACTGTAGGCAAGAATAAAAGTATGATATATTCATTCCTCAATATAATACTAGTCTTTTTTTGCAGGTTGATTGGGAGCTTTCTTCCTCTAATTCAACACCAAGCAGGTGCCCATTCCATATTTCTTTGTTTCAGAAGAAACAAAGAAAAGCTACCAAGGAAGAAAATTAATAACGCAAATTTACTCAATTACTTAGCAAGAGTATTATAGTTTTCCTGTATGTACGGAAAAACTTATTTGTAATGGACAACAACTACAAATTGTCATGTTTATGTTTACTGGACTAATGACAAAATAATAATAGTCCATCTGTATTTTATTTACAGGTATATAATATTTCATGGTGTTTTTTTATAACTTGGTGTCCTAGCCAGTTTGCACGCACGTCGACTAATTCTGGGCCCAGAAGTTAATGACCGGGCAACCCTCCCTAAAGAAGTGTTTTTTTTTTTTTTTATCAGCACCTCCCTAAAGAAGTTAATAGTACCTGAGAGGTTTTGAATTATATATTTACATTATTTTATATATGCTACTTGATTTTTCTATATTTTCTCACTTCCGCCCCTATTCCCGCTCCTGCTACGTACCGCGCTCTCTCCCACGCCTGCTCTGTCTGTTAGAATATTTTAATAAAAAAAAAATGAAATACTTATTACCTGTCATTAATTTTCCGTTACAATATAATTACTTAATTTGACTGTTACAAATACTTAAAAGAGATTTATTTCTATTATTATATATACTAATGAATGAGACTTAAATTC
>JAXBDA010008943.1:0-13623 GCA_036023075.1 Gaultheria prostrata
CTAAAGAGATTAACATGAGATAAGCATTGGTGAGACTCCAAGTCCTACTGGGACTCAACCACCTCTATAGCCTATATAAGCGATGCTACTTAACCTAAGTGAGGTACGTTGTTCCAGTAATCTTTACATAGCCAATTCACAATTCTACAGTTCAAAAGGACTGACTTAGGCATCAGAGGCTGGTTGGCTAGCACCACACCGGTGTCCTTAGTCTTACTCTATTTTGCAGGTGCCTTATCGAGCCGCACCGGAAATCGCTTCATCAGTGAGGGAGGGTAATGACCTATCCGGGCAATTTTATTTTTGTGAGACCTTATCTCACATCAGTTTATTTTGGCGTTCCTGAGAGATTGGTACTCTAGGCCACGTCAAAATCTAAGGACGCTGGACCGTTCCGGCTTATATCGAAATGCGCTAAAATCAGGCGATCAGGCTAGAAACCCCGATTTTTGTCTGTGCTACTCCATAAGGACAATAATTGAAGGGTCCGGCGAAAGACAACCCAGTAGGGGTACCAGAAGAATTGAAAAAGGAAGTTACTAACCAGTACTGCAAATCTGCATGCTTTTGTAGCCATGCAAAATTCTTAAGACGTCACAGTGACGGACACAAGATTTATAATGTGGGAGAATCAAATTATATGTATTCGTAACTAAACAAAATATCATCTTGATATATTAATATAACAATATAACAATTTTGAAGGGACAATCCTTTATAATTTTAACAAACAAAATTTAGAATAATACCAATAATGAGATAATTGGAAAGGTGCAGCGTCCTAGGCCTCCACATGCACCCCTCTGTCTGCCCCTGATTGTCATCATTGCTCTTTCTTAGATCTGTAAAAATACAATTTTCACCTCCCGCCTTGAACATATATATCTATTTCCCAACCACAACGCCCCTCTGCTGTTAAAAAAAAACAAACCACAATACCTCTCTCTCTCTCTCTCTCTCTCTCTCTCTCTCTCTCTCTCTCTCTCTCTCTTACATCCAAGAAAATAAAAAAAAAAAATTTGCTATTCGCACGGAACCAGGGGAGGTGCTGCGCAGCGTGCTGTGCGGTGGTTTCCGATGCCGCGCCGGCATCATTCCGACAATCCGAGACGTCCACCGTCTAGAGCTCGTCGAGTACTATAACTCTGCCAAAAATCAACTTGATCGGATTTCGTTAAGTACCTCATCGGAACACAAATAACTTGAAAAAAAATGGATTCAAAAATTTTCATCCAGTGTTTCAAGTTATATGTGTTCTGATTTTTTTTAAGTTATATGTGTTCTTATGAGGCACTTACCGATATCTGATCGGGTTGATTTTTGGTGTAGTAGTAGTACTCGACGAGCTTTATGCGGTGAACGTCTCGGATCGTCGGAATTATTTTGGGGCGGTGTCGGAAACCGCTGCACAGCACACTGCGCAGCACCTCCCCTGGTCCTATGCGCACATACTAGTAGGAATAGATCCTGAATGGACGTTTTTGCAAGACCGATCTCAGATCTTGCAAAGATGATCTTAATCATTTATTTTTTTTAAAACATTTGCTATGAATTCCTATAAAAATTCAATATCCGATTAAGCTAAAAAAAGCCCTATAAAAAAAAATCAATATCTAATTGCCCTCTTTGCGAGATGGCGACTCTGAATTCCTGTTTTCTAAAATTAGCCCAAATCCCAGTTGTAAAACCCGTTTTATAAAAACAATGTCGCATTTGAACCTTTTTCTCCGAGGAAGAAAATCCATGGTCGAAATTCCGGGTGCAACGATGCATATACACATTTGACGGATACAATAAGACTTGATAAATGTCATAATGAATTGAAAAACTTCATAATTTTTCCACGCTCTCATTTGGAGTATCACCAAAATGGAGATAAAAAAAAAACATAGATGGTGACTTGTAGATGATTTTTCCTCCAAATTTTGAAGAAAGTTAATGGTGTCAATAATACTCGAGTACTAGAAGCATGTGGGATGTTTAATTCCTCCTTGTTGCAAATTTATGCCATCTATCTAAGGTATAGCTGCTATCGATAGTTCGCACATGGATTAATTTATCTCTGGATGCATTCTTCTTGTAATTTGGTTGTGTAATTTATCGTTCTTGTATACATTGTATCTTTTTCAATTGTAGTAATTAAACTCGGTAGGTTATAATATTTCTTATCAATTAAATTATTACACTTCATTGCTCAAAAAAATGTTCTCACACTTCCACCAAAAGAAATTACGCCCACTTAAAAGTTTTTTTTACAATTGTAGCTAGGGACATCTTATTTGATTTCTTAAATGCATTAATACGCTCTTTCCCCTTTTGTAATGATTTACATAAGAAAATAAACCCATTATACCTCTGGCTTATAAATCTAAATTTTCAGCACCGCCATTGTAGGTCTTACCGTGCATTTATTGTTGTAATTTGAATCGTTCATTTTGTATAATCTGCAACTAAAGTAGTCTACTAATGCAAAACTTTATCGGGCATCAATAGAAATATCAAAATTTGAACTTTGGTTCGTAAAATGGACGGTCTTACTCTACCAACAATTTTAAAGTTAAGTTGTCTATGACCATCCATTTTACGAAACAAAATTTCAAAATTTGATTTATCTATCGATGTTTGACCAAACCAATTTTTTCGCATGGAGGTACTACTCTGTTGACCCTATAAAATGAACAATTCAGATAAAAAAATAAACGCATGATGAGACCCACAATGGTGGTGGTGGAAAATTTGACTTTTCCGCTAGTGGTGCGCGCAAAAAATTTATTCTCTTTACATGAACCTACAATCTTTTAACAGGCTCTATTAAAGTAGTTGTTCTACATTGCTTGGCGGTCGAATGGAAGATTACTTAATAATATTAGAGACCTCTCTGCTCATTGCTAATTGGCTTTGAGTTAGATATAAGGTTTTCATATGTGATCAGAGCGGATCCATTCCATCCTAAATCCCATAATAAAAAAATTAAATCTAGTCCACGCCTCCAGATGACAGACTCAGGATAGACTACATCTATGGTGATAGGACCCAAAAAGCAGTCTAACGTAAATGACTTAAAGGCTGTTGCACATGAGGGGGGTTTTAGAGTAGTTGTCCCACATGCTTGGGTATGGAATGAGAGATCATTAAATAACATTTGGAACCTCTCTACCATTACCAATTGGTTTTGGGTTGAATATAAAGTTTCCAAATGATATCAGAGCGGGACCACAAAAATTAAACCAAAGTTCACACCCACGACGAATCGACCATAGACTTAGAAAAGGCTACAGGATGACCTAAATTGGGGGTTGGTTGGTGGTTAGAGTAGTTTTCTCATGTTACTTGAGAGATCACTTGATAATATTTGGAACCTCTTTACTAATTGTTAATTGATGTTGGGCTTATCTACTCTTTTGGTCCTTATAAAATGAGCTCGGTTTCATTTTCGTCCTCAACAAAAATTTTTGTTTCAATTTTACCCTGCAGGTTTCATACCCATTCCAATGTTACCCTTTCCGTTAGTAAATGGACGGAAAAATGGCTAACGGTTGCTACAACAATGGCTATTGCGTACTTTGGACAATTTTTTTTTTTTTTACTTTGCAATGTCCTTCGGATAAAAAAATAAAGTACTTCCGCGCATAAATACTTTTTTTACCAAATTAAACTACTAATACAGATATTTAATTAGATACAAAGAAACATAAAAAAATTATATACATTAGTATTTTACATTTTTGGCTTGTTGAGTTGTTTTGCAATATCATTCAGATAAAAAAATAAATTACTTCCACGCATACATTTTTATTTTTTTGCACCAAATTAAACTATTAATAGAGATTAATAGAGATCTTTAATTCAATACAGAAAACATAAAAAAATTATATGCTTTATAGTAGTTTACATTTTTTGCTTGTTGGTTTATTGAGTTGCTTTGCAATATCCTTCGGATAAAAAAATAAAGATCGATGTCTATTAGTAGTTTAATTTGGTGCAAAAATAAATAAAAATTTATATGCAGAAGTACTTTATTTTTTTTATCCGAAGGACATTGCAAAGCAAAAAAAAAGTCCAAACACTACTAGAATAAAGGTAAGAGATCACGGGCCTTACCCATGATTGTTATAATTTAATCACGATTTGAGTTTACAACCATACTTAATAAAACCATAAGATTACGCTTTAAAACAAAACCTTGGTAAAACAGTTTAAAAAGATCACGGTTACGATTAAAAACCGTGGTTATATATATAGTAAAAGTAGATTCACTAGTTTTAGTCTCACTAGTTTTAGAATGAGAGAGACACGAACAAACAGAAAAATTAATACTCTCTAACAAAACTCAAACGTGTCATGAACAAGCTTTTTTCGGTATGAAGGAAATAGCTAGCCATTTTTGTAGCAACCGTTAGCCATTAGCCATTTTTCCATCCATTTACTAACGGAAAGGGTAACATTGAAATGAGTATGAAATCTGAAGGGTAAAATTGAAATGAAAAATTTTGCGAAGACGAAAATGAAACCGAGCTCATTTTGTAGGGACGAAAAAAATAGATAAGCCTTGATTTTGAGTTAGATATCTAAGTTTTCATAGGCTATATTAGTTGTCAAAGATTTGGCAGCAAAGTTGCTCCTGAAAAAATTCTTACTCCCGTCCCTTTTTAAGTAATTCCTATCGGAATACGTGTAATTTCAAACTCCTAAAAAACATATTTATATATATAATTTTTTTATTTTTTTAATACCAAATTAAAGTGCTCATTCTGTACTTTAATTTGGTGCAAAAAAATTTAAAACGTTCTACGGAAGTATATTTTTTAACGTCCACAAAAATACACGTTTCCCAAAGGTATTACTTAAAAAGGGACTGAGGGAGTATTTAAGTAAATTAAATAAATTGATATTACTATGAGACAATTGGTGCAAAATTTCGCCTCTACATTTTTTTTTTGTTTTACTTGAGCATTGTTAAATTCTAGTCAAAAAAAAATTTACCGTGAATTCGTCTTGATAAAAGTGATATAAAACGTACAAAATTAAGACCAAATAAAAACTTTCACTAAAAAGATAAATAATTCATATTGTTTTTGAATTATAGTATCTTTTTTTTCTTTAACTTGGTACATATTTTTTTAAGTTTTTTATTCATCACTTCCCCTCGAATGGTTACTATATATCAAAGAATTTGACAAAAGGTTCAAAAAAATTACTTAAACACCTATAATAGCAGCGGTTTTTTATTGTTTCCATCTGCATTCATTTAAGTGGAACTACACTAGGAAATGTAGTAGTAGATTGGTAAGTGCAACCGTCCCAATTTAAAACAAGTTAAACACATGGCCTAATTATAAGCCATGGAATTAAAAGTTTTTTGAAAATGGGGTGCCATGGAAAGCGACAATTCCTTTTATAATTAAATGGCTAGTTTTGTGATCGGATGCATGGCGCTGTCGAAAGTGACCAATATGATAATAATCCAAGGACAACTTGAAAAGCCATTAATTGGTACGAAATTCAGAATCATCTAAGGTGGTATTGGGATAGTGAAGTGAAAATTAATGCGTCATCAATCATCTGGTTAATTCAAGACTCAAAAATAGACCATCACCGTTTGATTAACTTGATTTCCAATTGCAGGTATCTTGTTTTTTTTCTTTTTATGCATCGGAAATTGTTGCAGGTATCTTGTGGGAAGGTTTCAAAACGTTCGAATTCATCATGTTTGCCGTAAATACAACAGCGCCGTTGATATTTTGGCCAAATCAGCGTATTGTGTACCTATGCACAGCTCACACCTTCAACCCGCGTCTTGGACTCTTGGTTTCATTGTTCAACAAATATTACAACCGTTGTTATATTTTAATTTGAATAAGAATATTCATCTAGGGGTTAAATAACCGGACAATGTTTGGTTAATCTAATAATTGCATTTCTTGCCAAAGGAATGTCAAGAGAGTTCCAAACTTCCAATCGTTAATGTTACCCCAGGAAAATTTTCCAAACGTTGCTATAATTTTCCTTAAAAGGAACCGTTTTTCATGGAAGTTAGTTTTGGTAAGAAATCGCATTTATAGTACTATTGGTTTTTTCATGCCATGAAGGTTAAGTATGGTATTCTGTATAGTGCGTCCTGACCCCACAGCTTTTTTATATGGGTAAATCTAAAATTCTCTGGGATAATTCAAATGACAACATGAATGAGCTGTAAATCCAGACATTGTGAGTTTAAAACTTGACAATCTCTTTGCATCTGTCCGCAAGAGATTAATCAATTGAGAATTAATCCCTCAATCCTTCCTGACGTGGATGACCTGCTACTAACTGGACTGGGAAAGAGAATAATTGAGATGCATATAAATTAGCCTAAACATGTCTAACTGTTGAACCCAAAAAAAAAAATAATCTAAAAATTAGAGAGTTCAGGGAATAAAATTGCTCGGTATTATCATTCTGGTTTTTTGTAAATTATTGTTAGATTCAAGCAGAGCCGGCCCAGGGGTGAGCCCGACAAGCCCTCGGGCTTAGGCAACCCCGGGCTGGGGCAACAAAACAAAATAAAAAATTCCTGTTATATGTAAATATTACAGATTTTTTCCTCCAAGTTTAGAAACGAATCATCTAATTACCACCAAGGTAAGTCACTTTTTTAATTACCATTAAGGTAAATCACTCTTGTTTGGGGTTTAGGCACTTAGGATACCATACGGTTTCATAGGGTTTTAGAAGCTTAGGCACTTTCATATGGTTTTGAGGGTTTAGGTACTTTCAGTAGGATACCCTAGGGTTTAGATTTAGGCATTTTCATAGAGTACCCTAGGATTTAGGTTTAGGGTGCACTTTCCTAATATAGGATTTTAGTGGTTTAAGCATTTTCATAGGGTATCCTAAGGTTTAGGATTACGCACTTTCATAGGATATCATGGGGTTTAGGTTTTAGGATGCACTTTTATACTATAGAGTCAGGGCCGGCCCAGGCCCAAGGCCTGGGCCTAGAGTACTTCAAAAAGAGTCAATTTTGGGGGCACTCCAACATTTTTTGAAAATGGGCTAGACTATGACTCTTTTTTTACCCAAATAAAAAAAAAAGACCCAATATTACTTACAAAGGCCCTAAACTATTGTGGCCCAATCTAAAAAAAGGGCCCAATATTAGTTAAAAGGCCGAAACCTCATAAAACAAAATCCAAAATCTGGTTCTTTATGACTATTCGTAACAAGTTACAAATTGGAACGATACGGTCAAGGTGAGCGAGAGAGAGAAGAGGAATAACCGAAGAAGGGAATGTCCGTCGTCCGTCATTTTAGGGCACATTTTTAGGTTAGGCCTAGGGCACTCAAAATCTTTGGGCCGGCCCTGTATAGAGTTTTAGTGGTTTAGACAATTTTATAGGGTACCCTATGGTTTAAGTTTAGGCACTTTCATAGGGCATCGTAGGATTTAAGCACTTTCATTCGATTTAGGGAGTTGAGGAGAGAGAAAGATTGTGCTCATGTGGGGTGGGAACACACACACACACACACACACAGAGATAGAGAGAGAGAGAGAGAGAGAAACCACATTTTCCGCGCTTTTTGGAGTTTTCGGTGCGTTTTGCAAATTGGGGTGGATCCTGGCGGTGTATTCACCAAAAATATTGTACCAGCCCGTGCATTGCTCTAAATATTATGAAGTTTCCACTAATGAATGAAGTCATCTGCTAGTTCAGTGGTCATTGGATGCTGCCAAGGGCCTAACATACGTGATGGCATGGGTTCGAACAAACTTTTACAAAACATGATTTCTCTAGCATGGTTTCTTTCCCTTTCCCTAATTAAAAAACATGATTTATTATTTTTTTCACACATATTGTGAGGGGTGTTTTTCCAGTGTGACCGCTCTGAACCTCCCAGACAGTTGGCTAGATCACGGGCCTTGAGCGTGGCGAGCTTCGACGGGAGAACGGGCCTTCACAGGAAACCCCCCCGTGTTAGCGCCAAGCCCGGACTGTGGTGGTCCGGGGTGGCACTCTCACGGTCTTGAAAGAGAACAAGGCGGATGATGGGACGGCTCTAGTGGGTCGAGAATGCTCGTCATACCCTCGAAGTTTTAGATCAAGAGAGAGAAAAAACCGACCCCCTCAGGAGGGAGAAGAGCCCCCCTTTTATAGGCGAGGGGTATCTTGCTCACCAAGCCACTCGTGCACCCCACGCGCCCCAGCCGTATCTGACATGGCGTATGGGTTGGCCATGCCTACCTCGGGAAACAGCGCCACTTCGGCTGACGTCACCCCACGATACGCCCGAAAAGTCAACAAATCTGGGGATACTCCCCATTCCGTCACGTGATCCTTCTGGTGTCACCAGCACGTCGCCTGACACTGCTCCGGTCACATCCGTCACCAGTAGCCCGCACTCACAGCGCCAGACGTCCGAGGCCGAACCCCCCTCCTGCTCGGCCGAAAGGCTCGTGCCGAGGACGGTATAGCTCGGTGACGACGCTCTCCCCCGCGTTGCGGCCGAGAGGCCCCGCAGCCGGTACATCACCGGCCGAGGGGAGTAGCACTCTCCCCAGTCACTCGGGGCAAGGCAGCACGTTGTGGCCGCCTCCCCTCGGTGAGGCCTCTTACCAAGGACCCTCTTGGCCCTTCTCGTACCTCGGCCACTACACATATCATAGTGAAAATATAAAACAAACTTTCTCATTTTCTTCAAACAAACTTTTAAAATCATAACTTTTTACATTTATCTTTTTATCCTTTTAGTTTAAATTTTTGTATTTTATAATTGTTTATGAAGAACTCTTAAAGATGTAAGGGGCCAAATATTGCAAGTTTTGCTTTGTGCCCCTAAAATGGTAGGATCGGCACTGCCAGTTACAGTTGCTTCAGTGGATAGAAGTTTTTCTAAGTTGAAGTTGATAAAAATTTACTTTTGTAGTACCATTTCAAAAAAAAAGATTAAGTGGATTGGTTATGATCTCAATTAAAAATGAGTTAAGTTTGTACGATGACTCAATTGAAGAATTTGCTTACAAAAATGCAATGAGATTTTTTTTTTTAAATCGGATCGTGCTTAAAGCACTATAACCGGAGTTACATTTTATTGTATTTTTTTGTTGTTGTTCAAGGTAAAAGCACAGTGTAACATTGATATTTTTTTTATACTTGTATATCATATTTTTTTAACTTAATAGTATATAAGTGGGCAACCACAGTTGGGATTGGGTTTGGGCAACCTAAATCTCAGAGCCAGTCTTGGATTCAAGTCAAACTTTTGGACTAATTATTCATCTTACCGAATGGAATCCAAAAGTAAAAATATCAACAACCCTCCCAAAAAGTTTGCTAAAGATGAAAGAAGTCTAAATTTCAAAAAACCGAAAACAGTTTTAAAAAAGACGAATTTCTAACGTTTGTATTGTCTTTAGTTTCATCTCGTTTTGACTTTTATCAATTTCGGTCTATATTTCAATACTTTTCCCATTACTCTTCTAATTACGATTAATTAATGTAAAATAAAACAATATAAGTGCACTAAATAACAATATATAGCACCCATTTGTCATCAGGAAAAAATTACACTAAGTATACACATATGGAGCTACACATATGTCGAGAGAAGCAGAGAGAGTTGGGATAGTAAAATTTTCGATAAGTTCGCGTACGATACTCTAAAAGATTTCTTTAATAACTCAGGTTGTTTGAGCTATACGCGGCGTAAAATACGCCCACTCATAATACTTCATGAGGAACACAAGGGGATGGATCTGTTAAAATCATTTTACAACACCTAGAAAATTTTGAATAGGAGAATTTTAAAAATATAAAAATGGAGGATATGTGCTTCCGACGAGATAAAATCAGAAAAGTATAAAATTTAAACAACATTATCAAATATCCGGTTATTGAAAAAAAAAACAATAGAACTAAACAACATTATAAAATGTATAACAATCTCAATGAACACGTGGCGTGACACTAGTCCTCTAAAAAGGAGGAAAATGAGGAGCAACCAAACATGTTACTTTTTCAATTCCCTATTTTCTTTGATCATAAAAGATGCTTGGAGATAGAGTTGCGTGTAGTCTTAACTGTTTTTAGGCCATTAAATGGTTCACTCGTTTCTAAGAGGTCTTTTATTGAAGGATTTTTTGTAATTTGATGGAACTTAACTCTACTAATTCGCCCGCTCGTCTTTGCCTGAGACTTGGAAGTTTATTTCTTCCTAAGTTCAAGTTCTACTCTCCTTGCTAGTGACTCTTAGAACTACTCCACTTCACGTGTGAGCATGGAAATGATGGTTGGAGAGAAAGAGTTGTGTGTAGTCTTAATTGCTAACTGTTTATAGGCCATTAAATTGTTCACCCGTCTCTAAGATGTCCTTAACTGAAGGATTTTTTGTAATTTTATGGAAATTAATTAACTCCAAGGATTGGTCCGGTAGTCTTGGTCTGAGACTTACGAGTTTACTCACTTTTAATATTTCAAATTCGATTTCCTTGCAAGTAACTTTTAGAGCAATTTTCACCTTACATGTAAACGTGAAAAAGACCGTAGAGATTAGTCGGGCAGAGTGCACAAGCTAAACCAGGATACTGTGCTTTACCAAAAAAAAAAAGATTGGTGAAACTTACAAAGAGGTTAAAGTGAGCATCAAAATATTCAATTAAGCCCAACTACCAACTGTCCTAAACTTTCAGTACTTGCAATCCATATTAAATTCGCACAGCAACACTATACCAGCCAATCTGACATCTGAAATGGACTTGGGCCCCTTTGCTGTTTCAGCTTTTCAGGTATAACCAAGCGGCATGAATTGAGATGCGAGGGATGCATGACATTTTCGAAGCATGGCATGAAAGCATTTTCATTATCAGAAATCTCATCATTTGAATTCAAAGTTGTATTTAAATCTCTCTTTTTGAATGAATGTAACATTTTTGGAGGAACGATTTATATGGGACACGGGTACCGAAATTAGATTGTAGTTTATTGTCAATATAGCAGTGTGAGATGACTTTTGGGACTAATCTATGAGTTAATGAGATATCTCACAGATAAAAATGTTTATTTATTTATGTTGAAAATCGAGGGCGTGACATTAAGAGTATATTTTTAATCGACTTATAAGTGCCGTACCAGACCCACCGATCTTTAAAACCAGCTAGTTGGTTGATTTTTTTAATGGTTTCGACGGAAAGGGTTGAAAAAACATTCACTATTTGAGCAAGTCATGAAACCAGTTGCATAAAACCACTACCTAATAACAAACATATACCACATAATAGTTTTTACACCCCCCTTGTAACAAGAAAATTAGGTTACTATTTCTATAGGCTGGTACTAGCTGTTCCAATTTTCAATGTCTTAATGAAATTATTGGAGAGAGAGAGAGAGAGCAAGGGCGGAGATAAAGAGGGGCTGTGGTGGGCTGTAGCATAGTTTGAAAGAAAATACAAATATTTACATGTAAAATTTTCCCCAACCAAATTTTAACTTGGTCCAAACATAGCCTTCCAAACAAGTGGTCCAAACCAAAGTTATAAGTTTCGATCAATCTCAGAAATGGCCGCCGGCGTGAGGTCTGAGCTGCGATCCAGAGAAATTAACGCTTGTACAATCCATCATGTTTTACTATTGAACGTGGAGTGTGGTGGTTATTTGCAGCCCTAGCAAGGGGTTGTGTTTTACTATTGTTTCCATTTGTAATGTTTGTAGGAGTTTTTATTTTTTGTTAATATTTTGTGAAATACATACATACAAAAAATATTTATATAAAATATGTAGCGATAGATCTCGGTACCGGAAAACTCACCGATTCATATATTATTGGTGAAAAAATGGTACGCTCACTAGTACGAGATTAATAACGTTGGTCCAAACATAATCTTGGCACTTGACAGTCCTCAAATCCCTCGAATACGGTACGACGATTTACCTACTTCTGCTCCGTGGACGACTCATTCGCCGCCTTCCACACCTCGACTCAATAGTGTGCGTTCTTTGTACTTTTCTTTTGTTTATTTTTAAAGCTCTTTTCAGTTATAATATATATTCATATACACATTAGTTTATTAAATTTTGGGTCAGCCCAGGACAAATGAATGTTCTAGCTGCTCTGCCCTTGGAGGCTATATACATACTCATATGAACCTCACAAAACATAGAATTGCAACATGGAATAATATATATCGATCATCAAACAGTTGCAATACATCCATCTGCGGCTTCTATTATTATTATTATTATTATTGTTCATATATAATGAAGTCTATATGCTTCTTTCTTTCTCTAGCCATAGCTAGATATTAGATACATCCATCTGCGTCTGTTTTAAATACTCCGTATGTCCATCAACATCGATCTCACTGCACTCTGCAAAATCATAAAATCACAAAAAACATAGATACGGTTAGCAATATAGTAATATATAATTTGTATGAAAGTACTGTTGGAATTATCCTATCACGAAGTTTTCAGAATGGTAGGCTTTGGGATTTATCCCACATGCGTAATTATCCCATGTGATAATTATCCTTTTGGTGGCTCACATGTCACATAGTGGTGTTAGTTATTTTGGATAATGACTAGTAGTGGACTTTCAGTTACAACCATATTCCTTGATGGAAGGAATAAGAAAGTAGAACTCTAATAGTGGGTCCCTTGCCTAGCCTATATATATGGTGCCTGTGTACTCCATCAGTACGGCAATTTTACAGAAAAGGCATAGGCCAGAAAAAAACCCTCTACTATTTTGCTAACTGTTTTCTGTGCTTGTAGTTAAGAAAAATCTGTTGGTGTGAGCAGGTCTTGATTTAGCAATGGCAGAAGGTAACAATATTTTTAGTTTCCGCTGCGGCTCTTGATTTAAATGATCTATCATGTGGTATCAGAGCCACTTTCTTGCCGTGCTATTTCAGATTATATGTTTAGTTGAGATTATTTGATTTTCTCGCATGACTGTATTGAAATCAATGTTTAAAGTCTTTTAGTTGTTCCTGCATCTTGTAAGATTATTGAGGAAATATATGTTTATTTTATAATTGTCGAGAAACTAGTATTTGGTCATGTGGCAGTTGTCGATACATATGCGGTTTTGATTGTTTCGCTTTTGCTGCTCTCGAATGCAAAACCATCAGTTACATATATATATATAATTTACATTATTCCAATTAATTTTGTTCTTCTAAGTGATGCGTGATTGCATTATAATTTGATTATGAGAAATTGGAGTAGATTTTCTGTTTTGGTTCGAGAACCTCGGTAGCCATCAAGTATCGTTTTTTGATGTAATGTTTATTAAACTGCCTGCAATTTTTAATTTCATGGCCAATAAGGTTTTGCTAGTTTCGATAAGAAACATTAAGGGTTAATTTGTTTTGGGCGTTTAATTGAGTATTTGGCAAGCACCTTCAGATTCTGGGCGCACATGGGTTGACCTACGTGAGTCGGATTTTGACCGACTAAGATAATAACTACTCCTTTATTAAAATAAAAAAAAATTGATTTAGGAGTATGTTTCTTGAAGTATTTTTGGTGGGTCAACATAAAGTAATTAGATGCTTGAAGTTGTGATTATTTGAAATAAATTAGGAGTAGCCACAGCATCCTCATTTATTGAAAAAATAGTCACATAAAGTTGATTGTCTAAATATTT
>JAXBDA010008944.1:0-13623 GCA_036023075.1 Gaultheria prostrata
TCTCCTCGCCCGTGGACGTACCTCAATCTTGGGGGAACCACGTAAATCTCTGTGTCGTGTGATTGCTTGTTGGTTTGGTTTGTTTTCTCATTACTTTATCGCGTTCATAGCGTGCGTTTTACAACAGTATGGGTTGAAACAGTAGAAAACAGTTCAAGATTCGAGAAAAACACAGCTCTGAGCTTTCAATCTGCTCTAAAATGTTTAACCTTCTCCACTTGCTCTTCTTTTGTTTCCTCTCTTTCTCTCTTGCGTCATTATATTCGACTACAAGTATGACAAAAGATTCCAAATCCTTCATCTTCATTTTTCCCCTTTTTGGGAACCAAATACTCCCTCCATCCCATTTCGTTTGCTTGGTATTCTAGTTTAGGATATCCCAAAATGTTTGCTCTCTTGTAAAAGTAAAAAAAACCTAGTTTAAAGGCGGAGAACAAGGGGTGTAATGTATGGAAATTTGATTAGAATCTTTTTTAATTGCATCATCGGGCCATTCGAACAAGAAATGTTCATAGGCTTTTGAACAATGTAATTCTTCCTGATAAAAGAGCATTGTTCTCCTTTTGTAGGTCTTTGGACATTACCTTAGACATGTTGCGACTTTGAGTGGCCGATGATCTGAAATAAGTTGATTTTATTTAAATTTATCCAAAACTACAGATGAAACCATTCTCAGTGTATGTATACTAGAACACAATATTCGGGGATGCATTAATTATAATCAATTAAAACGTAAAAGTGATTTTTATATTTCGATTACAAAAATATAGCAATAGGTAATGCCAATCATAAACCAAGGTGGCCTCAAAAAGTACAACAACAACAACAATAACAGAACCCATCTAGTCCCCAATCATTGAGGGTATGGGCGGGGGACGATTGGAGACAGACCTAACCTTTGACAATATGCACAAAGTGGCTGCTCTCAGAGTACCACTGAAACAGTGAACCCCCCCTAAACCTCCAAGAACTGAGGAGCTACATGGACGTTTTGCTGCAGAACCATACCCTCAAATCAAAGCCGAAAGGCATCAGGGAGGGCAGACCTAAAGACCCAAATTAATTTTTGCGCTCATTACCATGCTTCCTTCATTCATGGTCCAGAGCATCTCACTAATGATCACAGAAAAGTGGCCTCAAAAAGTAAAAAAAATAAAATAAATACAAGTCCATTGTGCCCTCCAATTCCATGGGTGCAAAGGCACATATATGGATGGATCAGGATTGGTCACAAAATATTTCTCTAGAGCTTTCCGGTACTATTAATCTTTTTTTTTTGGTAAGTAGTATTATCAATCTTCCCTCTACGCTCTTGCTCTTAATCATCGTTTTCGCAAATTTTAATTGTTTGAATAATTTCAAAAGGTGCTTTCACGTTCTTGTTTTCACTTTTGCTCAGTCTTGCAGACCAAGCAAGATGTAACTTTTAATTCTCTGGTTAGAAAAAAAGTGGAAATTTGACGTCGAAAAAAAAAAAATACTTTGTACGAAACCTTTTGAAAAAGGGTTTTGGGCTTCAGTCGAATTAGCTTTGTCTGATCCAAGGGAGAAAATCTATATCATGGCTATTAGCCTATTTCACCCTTCTGCTGTCCATCAAAAATAGGCTGCCAATGAACCGAGCAGTTGACGAACTGTTCGATGCTCAATTCGGTAAGGGCTCGTTCGAGTTCAATTCATCTACTAAACGAGCCGGACCTGGACCCAATGTTAGGCTTGGTCCATAAACAAGCCGAACTTGAATTCAACGATATTCGGCTCGAGTGGGGCTCACGAACCTAGAGTATATACATATTTCGTAAGAATTTCACATATAACTTTGAACATGTAGGAACTTTTACATGTTCATAATGAAAATTTTATATCTTATATATATAGAAACTTTTAAAAGTACTACAAACTTTAAATTTTTATATGCTTTTATAATTTTATATATGTATGAGTTTATCTATGTACAAAATAAAAAATTTATTTACAGTTTTAGACTTATATGAGAGCTTAAATATATTGTATTTTTGACTCGTTAAAGCTCGTGAACATGTTCGAGTCAAATCTAGGCAAGCTCGGCTCGTCAAATTTTTAGTGAGTTCGAGCTCGGCTCGAATTCGTTTAAAAACTTAATAAATGAACCTGAACATTCTGAAGTTCGGCGTGATTTAGTTCGTTTGCGGCCATAATCAAAAGTAGAACTTAGTTGCCTTTGGGCCTCTCTATGTACTCCAAATAGAGAGGAAGTAGCACTAGATTAAATGGAAGCCAAAAGTGTAGGGCCTAAGAAGTGTGATACTTTGGGGCATGATAGAGATTTCCCTCAAACCCATTTAGCACATGTCCAGGGGTCTCTCTCTCTCATACTTATTTGGTTGATGTACGGAAATTTCATTGCAAAGCTGAAATCTAGCTGAAAATGATTACAGAGTACAAAGCGAACACCCAAAACAATAAACGCAATAATAAAACAAAATAACCATAAAACACGAAATTCCCAAAAAGATAGGACCGAAACCGCACTGAACTACGATAATAAAATTATAGTATGCAAAACAGCTGAATCTAAGCTAGAGAGCAATGACGGTATGTCTACTTGACGGAAATGAAAGCACCATTACAGTTGAATCAACAGAGCCGATTAGGAGACTGTTGCAAAACATTACTATATCTCAAAAAATATGACTAAACGCAAGAAAACCAGAACCGAACACTCAAAAGCTAAACGACAGCCTACAAAAAACAGGAAACAGAAAAAACAGGAAAAAGACTCTCTAAGACCTATACTGAGTCGCCAAGTCACCGAGTCAACACAAATGTACGTAAGTGTAGGCGGCCAAACGATGGGTTCCCTTTTCCCGATCCGTCAGGGCAGTCAGGCCCAATAAAAAGAAGGTACGTCCCCAGCTTCTGACGGCAGGGTAAGGGTAGGTCGATGATCAGCCTGTTATTTTGCGAGTGAGCTAACGTGTTGGACCAGGGCGCCGAAGATGACATATAATGAATGATGGAGCCATGTCGGTAAGTAGTCGCATGTTTCGATCATGTAGGCTTTTGTCGGACCGCTTTTCCACCATCTCTCCTAAAATCAATTGGTTTTAGGAGAGTTGGTGGAAAAGCGGTCCGACAAGTGGTATCAGAGCCAGGAGGTCATGGATTCGAGTCGCGGGAGCGTCACCGTGAGGGAGGGATTGTTGGGCCCGGAGTGCCCCCATGGATTTGGTTACACGATGCCACTCCCTGCGGCCGCTCTAAAAACAGACTTGTGGATGTGATGTCGAATGTCATAAAAGACTTAATTGAAACCCTTCCTACCACCAATTGGTTTTAGGAGAGTTGATGGAAAAGCGGTCCGACAGCCTTGTTCGTTTTAGGTTTTCAAGACCCGATTTTCTCAATTATTACATATATTTTTAAATATTATTTTTATTTTTCTATTTATCTCTCTCTAATCATTAATCCCTATTTTTTACTACTAATTTCTCTCTCTAATCATTACAAAAATCAAAACACAAACCAAACACAACCGTGGCGTCTAACACCATAAGTCATGCCTGATGTCAAATCAAGAGGTTGTTATTTGTGATGTCGCTAAAAATAATAAGCCTAAGTCAGGTCTCTCTATATAAACTAGAATTTCACAACTCATAGAGCTTTGCACTTTTCTCTCTTCCAGTCAAGAAAATTGACTTAAGCAATTCTACATCTGTCTCATTTTATTTGCTCATTACGAATATCCGTGCCATTTTCAAATGTTTATATCTTTTATTTATAATGTTTTTAAAGTTTTTAAATTTTTTTTCTAATAGAACTAATTGAGATCTATCAAATAAGATCCATATTGCATATAAAATACATTACAGATTGAAAACTACAAGAATTCAAAAAAGGCACTTATAATCATAGTGAACAAACAAAATGGGACGGAGGAAATATTAAAGTGCCTTCTAGTTGACTAAATGGCACCCGCTAGATAGTACTAACAGTGTTCTGTCTAGCAGATCAATGTTAGGAAAGGTTCACCCCCACCTAGATCAGAACTACAAATCCGAAGGAGAACCAGATAAATACCATGGAAATTAAATGTGTTGACTGAAGCATTATAATTGTTTACTCATGCATATGCATAGATGTGGCAAACGGGCGGGTTTGTGTGGGTTGAAATAGATTATGGGTTGGATATGGGTCAATACTAAGCGGGTTGAATATAGGTTGGTTGAATAGGATCAAGTCATACCCAACCCAATCCATTTTTTCCTCAATTTCCAGTAAATAGAAAGGTGAAGAAGAAAACAAAGAAACTAGATCAAAATTTTCATCACGATGTGCATCATAAGCAAAGAAATTTCAAAATCTCATAACTTGAGTGATAAGATTGATATCACCCTTTACTACTCGCAGTCCCTATAAAAGAAAAGCACAAACATGAAACTATAATTTTTAAAATCTGTAATCAGCTCCAATGCATAGATCTATTTCCAATTCATAAACCAGGTTTTTCATAGCCATTTTTCCCCAACTTAATTCGCGTATTGCTTAGTTCAGTGCTATAATCTGGATTTTTTTTTGTAATTTTTTGTTTATAACGTATTTGTCTTCTTTTTATAGGCAAAAGAAAATTTTTTTAAGGGCAAATAAATTTTATTAATCAAAGTAAGATGTTACCCTAATTAAACGGAACAAAGATGAAAGTATCACAACGCACGAAAGCATCTCAACTATGTTGGCACCCAAACACGCGATAATCATATGTCACTTGGACCCGAACAATAAAAATGGTTAATAAGGGCAAAAGAACGAATTTAATGGTGCATCTCTTTGAGTGGAATGTTAAAAGAAAAAGTCACATAAGATTTCATTACAACAAGAACAAAAAGCCTATAAATGTGAGTGCACCACAATGCTAGGTTTTTTCACTTTATGCTCATCTCAGCTTTGACCACTATTTGTTTGGATTCTATTGGTCTCTAATTTCTCCCCCACAATTTAATTTTGGAAAATACAAAATCCTTTTATATGGCTGTGGAAAAAAATCAAATGAAGTCAGTCATGCACTGAGGGAAATAAAAAAATAAAAAAAAAGCATATCGCTCAGTGGCCACTTTGAAAAGCATACAGGCTTATAGCTCAACTAGTTTATTACTTCCGTACAACCATAATTATATAATGTAGTGTTGTTGTTGTTGTATTGATCGTTAATTGGACCTGACTACTTGTTTTTGGATTATCTACATTTTGGTAGGTGGCAAAGTTAGATGAAGAATATGGGTTAGGCCCGTTTGGTAATGAATCTTTGTTTATTTATTTTTGCTTCTTATTTCAGATTCAAACTGAACAAAGAAGCAAAAAGTAAATAAGAAGGGACTACTAAACAGATTCATAGTTTCTCTCACAATATATTAACTAAAAAAGCCAACTTACACGTCCGTTCTTGACCTTAGGCAATTTCTAGAACAAAGCCTCATTCACAAGTTGTCATTGCACCAATGTTTTACTCTCTGTCTTTCTCTCTTTGATTTGGCTAGGATGGCAACGGGGCGGGGCAATGCGGTTTTGCCATATATATATGCCCCGAACTTGACCAAAATATTACAACACAACCCCGACTGGGTATTTTGTGGGTGCGTCCTTTCCCGCCCCGGTTGGGGGTCGGGTTTCCCACCCCACAAAAAATGAGAAAATATTGTTTACACTAAAAGGAAAATAGAAGGAAATAGTTATATATAAGGTGATATTTTAATATAATGATGGAAATATTAGGGCATAATATATAACATATAATTTTTAGTTTAACAATAAAAATATTAGGGTAAAACTATAATGTTATATGTAAAAAAAAATCGGAGGGGTACGTAACGGGGACATGATAACATCAATTAGAACCCTACCTGATCCGATCGGGTTTTTTTCCAAATGTCCCACTATCAGGGCGGGTTCGAAACGGGGCGGGGCGGGGCTACCATCCCCAGTTTGGGCTGCCCCTTACCATCCCTGCTCATTTGGTGTATGGATTGGTATATGAAGGTAAATGTCCCAACCTAGCTCGCTGGGATTTTTACTCTTAGCTGTGAATTGTGATGTCGTTTTGTCCATAATCTTTCTAATTTTTTTTTATCGGCATAATCTTTCTAATCTTTGTATGTCTTGTTCATCCATTGATTAATCAAAGTTTTTCTTTAGCCAAGAAAGACAGATAATGAATCTATCTCCTACTGGAGGAAATTGAGTTTTCCTGAAGAAAATACCTACCGCGATTAAAGTCAATAAAAAAGCCAACTTTGAGACTTAAAATTATCCAAAAATAATATTACGTACGTCAGCTTAAAAAATTGAAGAAATTCAGTGAAATTTGGAAATTGACCAACACATATGTACCAATATTCTTCAAGAAGTGGTCCAACTACACTAGTCATTTATTGGTTTTTCTGTACTTTTGCGTGATCTTGACTCTCTTTTGCAATACGGAATATTTTTATTTCCAAATGCATATATATATATTTTTTTTTTTGCATTGAAAAAAATAAGTAATAGTCATTAATTTATGTGAACAATAAACGATTTCCAGAACTTTGCAAAACACCCTTTCGCAATCGTAATTTTTATTTTTATTTCAATCACGTAAATGCTTTGATTTGAGTTGATTTTATATAAGATTGATTCTAATATAGTTTACAGTTGAACCAATATTGCATCTCAAATCAGACAAGCAATTTTACGACAGTTATAAGACAGTGGAGTGCAAACTTAATTATTAATCTAAATTTCGTTATCAAATATTTCTATTTCCAATTTTCCATCGACAATAGAAAATTAGAGAAGAGATTTTATCTTAATGCCCTATAGATGAACATCCCCTTGCCGCCTATTAAATTGATCACACGGCATTAGGATTTTTCGATGGCTATGGCAAATTTCATGCCAAGTTGCCAACCCCCCCAAGCAATCGAAGACAATGTAAATGGGAGGCCCAACCAATTAATATTGTTATTTTCATTAATGCTGCATGGTTTTCTAAAAAAAATTCTCTAATTTTGTGGTTGGTGAGACTTAATTAACCACAATTGATCTAGTAACTATCATTTATCGAAAGAAACCAAACAGCTAAAGTTTGCTAGTGTAGTTCTAATGCAAATATTAGTCATTGATGTAACACGTACGTACGCTTAACCATTTACCAATTTATATGTTTGTACTTAACCATCAAATTTTCCACGGGCAATATTTCTCGGAAGGACGAAGAAACTTGATTCATCTATACAAACACCCTCGGTACGTTGGTGTCCAATAGTCTGATCCTGTATTGTCGCGATAAGCGTGAGGGGTGCAGGAGATTGGAACTAGACAAAGGCCTCGGCTCTGAAGATCAAACATTGAATCTCCTCTATCGTTTCTTTCCAAGCCTCCCCATGGATCCTGAACATGGACACAAAAGTTTTGAAGTTCATATTGTTGAATTTGTGGGCATTGCACTAATTTCTCATTAATGAATTCGACAAATAAAATTCTCTATATTCGGTTTAAAAAAATGATCTACAGGGATGTTCGTATGCTTACCTTGCTTGTGTTGGACTTCATGTAAGGGTTGCTAAGTAGCTGCATGCCAAAAAATAAAATAAAATTTGCCATTGTTAAAATATGAACAAATTATATATTGGGCAAGGAATTTAGATTTAACATTTTTAGGACAATTGGAAGTTTGTTTTCATAATTTATTTACCTCTTGGCAGTGTTCTTAGATACATGTCCTCAATTAAATTCCAAATTTTCATTTAATCGATTTTTGAAAAAAAATCGGACAGAACCATTTTCTATACTTGTAATTTTAGATGGGAGGAATATTTTGAGCTATGTAATCATTGATGTGCCGTTCAAAAAAATAAATAAATAAAATCATTGATGCACCTATAGTTCCTATCATTGACATTTGCTGCATCTCTTTTGATTAAAATAGCATGTATATAAGCAAAAACAGTAGTTAATCATTGTTTCACTATCATCTATAACTCCAAACATAGTAAGATGAATAACTCGATAACGGGTATATCGAGAGAGGAAAACTCGAATAGCATCACACTTGCATCACGATAAAGAACGTAAAAAGATTTATTTCCCCGCAAGTGATTCTATTACCTGTACTTGCTCCTGTAGGAACTTTATATATCCAATGGCCTCCCCCAAAACAGATGCAGTATCTGTCTGCAACATCAATCGAACAAACAACGTAAAAAATTTAGACTATTATTCATATTAAAGATAAAAATTAAATAATAATGATTGAAGCAAAAACAGTAACAATAAAGCTAAAGGCTTATTGAAATACTACAAAGTATATATTGGACAAGTTTTAGTGCTTTGTGTAAATTATCACCTTTCCAAATGGGGACACAATTTGCTGGAGGGCTGTGATTTTGTCTCCAAGCTTGACTTTGGGAACCTGCATCTATTAATTAAGAGGAAACATATTGCTGTAATCATGCTTGTATAAATCTAAATGTATACACATAATATATTTTTTTATAACGAGTTGTTCAGACCAGTTTACGCAAATCTCAACCAATGTATATTTATATAGATACGGAATATGTATACCTTTGAAGAAGAGACTGTAGAATTATCATTCTTATGTTTCTTTAATGCTGTCTCTGCATTCTCATCCGATCTTTTCTTCTTTCCTTCACTCGTAATCCCTTGTCCTCTAACGTTATTTCTTGTCACTGTTTGGGATGTTGACATTGAAGGCTGAAAATCCCAAGAAGATGGAACACTTAATATTAGACTTCACCATGCATGGAAGGGCATACTAGCTGGAAAATAACAAAATTGGGCGGCAGTTTGGCAATGAAGGAAAATGAATTTACCAACAAAACCTTTATACCGAAATTAAATTTTGAACGATCGATATTTTTTCTAATTACATATGAGAGAAAATGAAGGAAGGTATCCACATCATTACATTGGAAAATCGGTTTCTTTTTTTTGGAAAATAATCAGTTTCATCGATCCATACCACCTTCGTGATTGGTCCTTTCACCAAGGTCGATTGGCTTGAGTGAAATTCAACCAAAGAACTAATCACAAACGTTGATGAACAAAATCAGACTCATTGGTAGAGTATTATGCTGCAGTAAGAATAGGGGGATGGCGATAGTGTGTGCTTACAAGGGAAGAACATTGGACTACCTGCTTCTTGCAATCAGACAGAGATCTTGACATCGATTTAGATCCATGAATATCAACCGATGGCTTGCTCAAAAAATTACTAAAATTCATAACATCTGAGAAACTTCTTGCGCTAGTACTGCATGGCACCTCAGACGTTCCATAATAGTACTTGTTCTCCTCCACAAATGAGTTGTTAAGGCCGATTTGATATTCATCCTTAACTTTCGTATCATGTCCATAGCACGAAAACGAACCCAAGTTCCTATTCAAAATTCCTCCAAATGGTGTCGGATTGCTCATTGTTTGCTTCATGTGACTTAGATCGAATTGGTGATTATTGATTATTCCAGCAGAGTCTGGGGGTGCAATAGACCAGTTGCTAACCAAATTTGACAACTTGGTTAGCCTTTCACTTTCGATCACACCGTGGCTAAACCCATTAAAATGCTTTTGATCAAAGTTGTTAAATGATGGCGAGTTTGTGAATTCCCAACTGTTGTCCATTTTCTTCAAATAGTCACTGCAGGCTGGTTCAAACATTCCGGTTGACAAACTCTTGCTTGGAAATAGGTTGGTTGAGTTCCCTCCAACTTCCTGATTGGTATTCAATTCACCTCGGCTCCCAACACTTCTGCAAGGGCAATTTAGACATTTACATTTCTTTTGCCGAGCAAAAAAGGGTAATTTTGACATTTCAATGGTGTTTACAAATGGTGTACAAAGTAATTAAATTTCACTCAATTCATAAATATCCAATAAAAACAAAAAGCGGTTTTGGTATCATAGTTCTAAATGTCTACTGGCACACTATGTGTAGGATTTTGGACTTTATTTACCAATATAATTAGCAATTATGTTCTGCAAATACTCCCCCCATCCCAATTTGTTGGGTCTATTTCCTTTTTTTGGAAAGATAAAAAATTTCTCGATATCTTTTAATTTATAATATTTTTTATATTCAATAGGGATCTTGTTTGATAGGTCTCAATTAATTTTGTTAAACAAAGATTTCGAAATCATAAAAAACGTTTTAGATTATGAGATATAGATAATTTTTTTAGACGTCCAAAAAGGTAAACAAGCCCAATAAATTGGACGGAGGGAGTAAATAGTAGTATCACCAAAAAGAAATCTATTATGTCCACAGGATAGTTTGCAAAATAGAGGTATTTCCACATAATCAAGAAACTTCCACAATTGCGAAATGAAGTTTATTATCTCTACGTGACAATTAGTAATATTGAATTGTGTTGCCGATCAAAAAAAATATTGAATGGTGATACCACTTGTTTGATCCAATTTTTTCTCATCAAATGGAGCCTTTTCCTTCAATTTTTTTTTTATATTATATTTATGTCATATTTTGAGTTATTGTGAATTTTAAGAATATAACAACTCAAAAACCCTTTAACTACAGACCTCCCTCTAAACCCTAAATACCCTTCTTTCCTTTCCCAAAAAGATTGTTCCCCACTCAGCACATCAACCACAAATTAAGCATCAAATTGTAAGGAGAAAAAGGTACCAAAAAGATGTCAAATAATTAATGAATTAGTATTATTTTCTTTTTTCTTCACTTTTGGATAGTGGAAGAACCAAACTTACAATAAAACATGGCTCCAAAGCTGACTATCAGAAGCTGTTTCTCCCATGAAATCATTAGCCGAAGAAGAATCAACAAGATGTCGCGATGAGTCCACACTCAAACCGGACTGGTTAGAGATGGACAAGTCCTCCTCCCCGGAAGAGTTGGAATTAGGGTTTTGGGGATTCCACGGATTCGTATTACTACTCCATGAGGAGAGAGAATTCGTACGTAAATCCGGCCACCAGTTGGGGGTGGCGGAAACGGTGGCTATCGAGCTTTCTGTGCATTCCCCAGCCATTTTTGGTAGTAAACAGTGGAAATTTGAAAATGGAGTTAAGTGTTGAGGCTCTCTTTCTCTTTTGAATTTCTTTGTTGGTTGTGGTGGGGGTTCGGAATTTAAAGAGTGATATGCATGATATATCCGTTGGTGGTGACGTTTCAATATTGAAGGGGGTACCAATAATAGGGCAGACAATAAAATATGAAGCCTGAAATTTTCCACTAAGGTTTGTGGAGGGATTATTATAGTTGCGACTTGGAAGGTGGGTCCAACAAGAAGTTTCGTTTAAAAAATGATAGGTACACATCCTCCCATCCACTCCCTCTCATACATGGGGTGTGGTCCCCATGTGTGGGGACCATGCGGGGACCACACCCCATGTGAGAGAGGGTGTGAGAGGGAGTGGATGGGGAGGGTGTGTACCTATCACTACTCTTTGGTTTTAGGGTTTGCTAAATGTTGTTGGGCACTGTGCCTTCTCTCTCTCTCTCTCTCTCTCTCTCTCTATATATATATATATATATATATATATATCCAGAAAGAGAAAATGTATACATTTAAATTTTCTTTTTTCAAGGCGTATATCTCAAACTTTCAAAAGCTCTTTTTTCGTTTTGAAATTTACCACTCTCTATCACTACTAATGCATTAAATTAGTATTGCTAGTGGTGGTAATTAGTGAGATTTGAATCCCGGTGTTCAAAGTAATTAAAGTTTATTTATTATTTCACGAATTTCTTTAATTAAAGTTTATTTATTATTTCACGTATTTCATTTTGATATAATAAAATATCAAAAGTGTTATAGGCCTAAATGCACACATGACACTACCATATCAATGCATTATTGATTATTGAATATATGGATAGACTCATCCACTAAAAGAGTGTTATTGAATATATGGATAGACTCATTCACTAAAAGAGTGGTATGTGTGCATTTAATATAATAGTTTGTATCTTAATTAGTGCATGTAGCATTTATGATAAAATATAGTGTTAACATGATATGCTACAAAATTTGGTGACTGAAAAATCTAAACTAATTAGAAAACATACGTAAAAAGAAAAACTAGATTAATCAGGAAACATGAACAAAAACTTACATTAAACAGAAAACATAACAATAAAACCTAGAAAACACGGTTATATAATAATCTCTAACATTATGCTAACAGATTGGGATAGTTTATTTTCAAGAAAGTTTTTACTCAAAATTAAACAAGAGTTTGAGATTGCACCAATAATCAAACCAACTAAGGTTTCATCCAGTGATGACGAAAATTCATAGTGCTACTACAAAAAGCTCTCTTTGCAAAAAATAAAATCTAACTTGATGAGATATATTATATGCAAAAGAAAAAAATATTTATAGATTTCACTGTTACACAAAAATCTACTCTATTTCAACGAGCCTTCGTATTTTGATTGCGTTGAATATTGATTTTTATCCGAACATATTCTAGTTAAAAAATCGAGGCCTAAACTAAATATAATCAAGACGTGGAAGTAAAAATCAATTGAATAACTTTGTTTTAAGTATTAAATTATTGATCAACTAACTGGCATGGTAACATTCCTCGTCAACATGATATAGAGTACTCAACGCTTCATCAGATTCCTTATTGCGTTTGTGCCTTAGCCAACAACGCAAGAGCAAGAGAGGAGAGAGAAGGCGTGGTTCCTTTCATTTATTTCGTTACTAATTTTAGATTCCTAAATTTTATTGGGTTGCACTTTTTTTTTTTTGTTAGGCTATAGTGTGAATAATAATCCAAATTTAACTAGAATTTCATTTATTTTAACCCCGCTTACTGATCCATTGTTGATTCAGTGCATTATCAAGGTAGAGCCGCCCCTGAAACCAACCTACCATGTAGAGACGGTTAGGGCTGCAAATGAACCGAACCGTTTGTTAACTGTTCGAGACTTGACTCGGTAAAAGCTCGTTCTAATTCGACTTGAGTACTAAACCAACCAAACTACGCCTCAATTTTAGGCTCGTTTAATAAGTATAAGCTTTTGCATGTGCATAATAAATTTTTTATAGCTTGTACATGTATAGAATTCTAAAAGTACTACAAACTTAAACTTTAATATATATGTTGTTATAATTTTATATGTTTGAACTTACATATGTACAAAAGAAAAAATTTATTTGAAGTTGTAGACTTGTATGAGAGCATAAATATGTAACATTTTCTTACTCGTTAAAGCTTGTGAACAAGTTCGACTCAAATCTAGGCAAACTCGGCTCTTCAAATTTTCATTGAGTTCTAGCGCTGCTCGAGTTTACTTAAAAACTTAATGAGTGAACCTGAATATTCTAAAGCTCAGCTCCATTCGGCGGGGGGGGGGGTGTAATTTAGGAGTGTGTGTGTAATTTAGGAATCTCATTCAGGGCCGGCCCTGAGGTTTGGGTTGCCCAAGCCCGGCCCCTAGCATCGTTGCCCACTTGCAAGACCGTTCTAACATGTTAGAGGCCTAAAGCAAATTTTAAAAATTGGGGGCCTTGTTTTTTCTAATAAAATTCAATATATGTGAGCAAATATAAGGTAAAAAGATTAAGCATGGTACTTTATCTTCGTAATTAACAAATTAAACTT
>JAXBDA010008945.1:0-13622 GCA_036023075.1 Gaultheria prostrata
TTAAGTTGGTAGAATTTATTTATTTTGTTATAAGGGCATTTTGGTAGTTTTCATGCTAAACTTAACGCCATTAGTTGAAAGTTAACGGCAAGGGGGAATATTGATATTGTCAGCAAAAGCAAGGGAGATCAGAGTCATTTCAGAAACCTGAGGGGAGGTATGTGTCTGTGTCAGAAACCTCAGGGGAGGTAACTGATAATTACCCAATCTACAATGTTATATATATGCAATGTGAATCTCATTTGATACCGTTTAAGGAGCTCCTGTTTATTACTTCGGTTTATTTGTTCGACAAACGGGTCGTTAGCGCAATAGTATATACCACAAATATTGACTGCTCCTTGATCTGGGTCATGGGAATAAATTGTGGGTTTACGTAAGGTGTCAACGGGATATCAGAAAGAGAAAAGGACACAAGAATGGATGGATGGCGTGGGAATCGATTGAACTTTGATTTCGCAATCAAAGCAAGCAAAAGCTATTGGCAAGTAAAACGGTACAGTACCAGCCTGTGGTAATGATCTTCCTTCGAAAGTGGGGGATGAGTATTTTGCTGTGACCACGGTTTGTGCGGCTTCCAGTAAAACGGTACAGGACTTGGGGTCTTTGCAGTGACCCAAGTTTTTACATTCTTGTACTGATCTCAATTGTGGATTATCCCAAATTTTTATTGGGGATCGGAACTATTCTCTGGAATGTTAAGCACATTGTTGGTACAAAAAATTATGATCATCAGAGATTTGTATATACACAATTGAGATAAATTTTTCTAACAGTTTATTCTCTAAATAATATTAGCTTATTCATTTTCGTAAAATAAATGATTTCCGACCATATGGCTACTAATATTTAATTAATTTAATATTTTTACATGAAGGACCTACTCAACATTTTTGACAAATAGAACTATTTTGATCCCAAATACAGATTATAGAGGAACGCACAATTGAGGTTATTACGGAGGTGTAGTGACTATTTTTTTGAGATGGTAGATATCCCGTCGCAAATAACAATTTTTTTTTTGCATCGGGCTAATTAACCGACTCTATTAGTGAGTTATTGACATGAGTTTTAATCCGTCGCAAAAACTTCAACACAAAGGTATATTTTATTGTATGTATCAAGAATTAGGGGCAAGAAGAATCTAACATGTGATCTTATAAGGGAGCAAATTCCTAAGTCCCCATCGAAGACAAACCCAGCCAACCCCTTGATGTCACTGTTAACACTAACACTCTTAACAAAATCTTCGTTGAACGAACGGGTCTTTTAAATTTGTGTTGAAAGGGTCTTAAAACTACAGAAAATTACTGGCCAGTTTAGAAAATTAGTCTTTAATTCCCATTAAGGTAAGCCTCAACTTTTAATTACCTCTAGATACAATTCATTAATGAGATTACTCTTCTACCCTCCAAACACAAAATTTACTCTTTACTCCACCTCCCACTCCTCACCTTCATCCACCATCCACTTCCAGCCGGCGAACTTTTCCGGCGGCCTCCTGCAAACTTTTAAGTCTTCCGGCCGACAACTTTTTCCCGGCCGGCAAAATTCACTGCGAATTTGTATTTTTTTTATTAACACTCACTTTTTGTATTTTTTATAAAAAAAAACGTTTACATGAAGCAAAAAAATAAAGAATCTTCCTAAAAATTCACAGCGAATTTCTTCATTCTTGGGGAAAATGCTAGACTCAACGCAAAAATGCTACATACAGACGAAATATTACACAGATCCGGACAACAAATGGACATACACATGCCCGATGAGTGAGAGTTTCATATTCGCACCAAATTCGCAGTGTTTTAAAGCAAATATACCAAATAAATGTCATGACCCATATAAAAACATTTACATCAAACAAAAAAACAAAGAACACTGTTCAAAAAAAGAAAAAGAAAATTGCAAGCTATGAATTTCTGAAAGCACGGCTGCGACTACGGCTCTGAATTTCTTAATAATTAAACTGAAAATTTCGCAGCAAAAATTAAACGGCGGCTGGAAATTAAACATAAAACTCGCGGTGATTTCTGATAATTAAACTACGGCTGCGAATTTCTTAAAAATTAAACTGAAAATTTCACTGCGAATTTCTTAAACTACAGTTGCGAAATTTTCAAATTTGAAGTGAAAATTGACACTGCTTTCTGGATCTAGTCTCTGAGCGACTTTACTGCGAAGGCTAAGAGTGCTTTACTCTATGAATCAACAAAAACTCTTAAATTCGCAGTGAAAATTCGCACTGCTTTTCTAGATCTAGTCTCTGAGCGAGTTTCCGGCAAAGGCTTGGAGCGCCTCGATGAATCAACGAAAGGTGAAGGTGAGTTATTGCAAGGTGTTGGAGTGAGCAGATCTAATGTGCCAAAAGCCCCTGCGTTGAGAGTGAAGACAAAACCATACAACGTCTTTGGTTGATGAAGACGAGAACTAAGAGAGGAAGAGCTGATCAGGAAAGATAAGGGATGGTAACACCTACAGATTTCAATTTTGCCAACCCTTTGAATTTTCTCCCCGTCCATGAATGTTAATCTGAAAACAAATAAAGAGAAGTAGATAGGGGGGAGAGAGAGAGAGAGAGAGAGAGAGAGAGAGAGAGAGAGAGAGAGAGAGAGAGAGATTTTTCCTATTGCGTACATAGCCATAGGAAACATCACCTTTGAAAAAGATGAAAATGACAGGAGTGGGAACATCACCGTTGGATAAATAGTTTGCATGTTGGAAAAAACAAAAGAAGTACGGGAAAATTAGTACTAGTAATAAAGACTGGAGGGTAGAGTAGTACTAGTAATAAAGACTGGAGGGTAGCTGTCAATCACACGTATGGGAAAATTAAAGCTATCAACGTTTTTGGCCGTTTCTCCTTCTCACGCGTATGGGTAAAAGTTGTACGGGAGAGAGGCGCAGGGGGTATTTTGGGTAGAAATTTAGCTGTCAACCTTATTGGTGCTTTTAAAAATTGGACTGGAACGGAAGGGAAGACACTCCCAATTTTGTACCGGCCCATCAATTGCCCTTAAAACTATGGGAAAAACTTCTTCCCCTTGAAGCACTTCCATTTATATAAAATTGGGAGTTCAAATCCCACCAACCCTTCCATTTGTCCTTAGGATAGAAGAGATGTAGATAACTTGCCTTTTCACCAAAAAAAGTAAAGAAACAAACCTCCACATAGTTTTAGTAAAAGAGCCTTTTCAACAAAAAAAAGTAAAGAAACAAACCTCCACATAGTTTTAGTAAAAGAAAAAATACTTCCCACTGGTCCGGTTCCCCCCCCCCCCCCCCCCCAAAAAAAAAAAAAAAAAAAAAAAAAAAAAACTTTCATTTAAGTAAGGAAGTAGCATGAAATTTGGGATGGGAAACAATTGGGCCATTGTTTAACAAGGATGTTGGGCTAGACACGGTTGAGTATTATTATATGGACCTAACAAGATGTGTCATAAGCCAGCATGTCAGTTGTAGGTGTCTCGGTCTAGCTTGGGTGTGGGTGCATGTTAGACTAATTATTGTAGTGTCTCATTATTGTCGAGGATAAGTCCCAAAGATAACTTCTAGTGGTAATATTTATGGTAATTGATCTTTGTTGTGTGGCGGGCCACCCAAGACTCAACCACCCCCAATACAATTGATGGTATTGAATATTGATTCGAAGAACAAAATATTAAGTGTAAAGACCCGAAAATTTTAGTTATTTTTCCAGAAATAAAGTTGGAGTAATGTGAGGAATGACGTATAATGATAAAATTAGTTAAGTGATGAGAGGATATATGTGATGTGTAGTGTTGGGGTGAAATTGGTTTACACAAGTCACATTTGGGCTTATAGTGTAATTTTTGGGGTTATTTTTAAAGGTGTGTGGTGTGAGTGTGTTATATGTTTGTGTGTGGTGGAGAAAGAGAGAGAAAAAGCTCATCTCCTTCCCAAATTTCCAGCCAGCCCTCTCTCTCCCCTCCATGGCTACACAAACCCATTTCCTCCACCAAATCTAGGCAAAACTTAAGCTCCAACCTTGGTCCCTTCACAAAAGCTTCACCAAATCTTGTGCTCTACGCGTGGGTGTGCTTATTTCACTCCGGGGTTGAGAAAATAATGCTTGGATCTTGAAGCTAGGGTTTGGGTTATGCTCCTTGGTGGTTTTTCAAGCTCAATCACAAGAGGTCTGGGTTTCTTACTTGTTTGTTAATCTTGTTGAAAAATCCAATGATCTATGAAATTAATCGATGAATCCATGAGTTATTCGATGTCTCTACCTTCTTTCGTGTTTATTGGTTGATGTGTGCCATAGAAATTTGGGTTTGAGAAGTAGTTTTGAGTTTGGGTGAAATCCCCCACCATGGGTGAAAATCTGCTAGAATTGGGTACTGTTCACGTTTTTCGGGCAATATCAATGTTAAATTAGGAAAAGTATAAAACCAAAAAGTTATAGCTCTTCAAATTCCCTACGTTTTAATATATAATACGTCCAAAACGAAGTTCGGTGTGAAAAGTTATGGCAAAAATACTCGGACTGCTCAAAACCCGTCAAATATACCCATGACCACTCTGGATCGATCCATCTTTTCCTTTGGATCGATCCACTTTGTATTTCTACTGAACAGGCGACTTTGGATCGATCCACTTTTGCTTGTGGATTGATCCACTCACCCCTTTGGCCAATTTTTGGTTATTTTGACCCTTGTGGCCTTCGATCGGATACCGTACGTGCTATACTTGTTCTCATTGACTTGAAACACTTTGAGATACCCACCGTGAACATCATGAGTGATATTTTTCGAGTCCTTAAGTTCCTTTGGAATTCTAGTGACGTGTTTGACACTTATTGACGCGAGTTGACGGTTATAGAGCGAACTAAGGTTTTTGAGCGTTGTTTTGAGTCAAGCTATTGCATGGGCACTTAAATGGATCGTTTGAGCATGAAATGATAATAATGGAAGAAAAGATTGACACGGGGCCCGAAAGGGTATGCCCGGAGAGACACGGGGCCCGAAAGGGTATGCCCGGAGTGTATTGAATGGAACAATTGAATGAGACGCATGATGAAGTTGTATTGAGAGCATGAGTGGTACACTTGGTCTGTATTGGACACATTGGAGTGATAGTTGACCTAATGTGACAAATTCTTGAACTACTCTTTTATATTCGAATTTCCAAGACTTCTTTGGTTACTCTTATTGACTTCTACGTGGATTATGTAATTATTAATGTTTATGAAATTTGGGGCGTTACACATAAAGATACTTTGGGAAATACTTGGACACTCGAGGGACACATGGCCACTTGCAAGACTTGGGTGTGATATATGTATACTTATAAGGCACTGGTGAACACGAATAGAGAAATTGTTTAACACGTGGGTAATCGTGGGACACGTCGAAGTACGTGGGGGTATTGTATGGTACATGGACTCACGGGGAATTCATCGACAAGGGTATCTTGTGTGTGTGTGTGTGTGTATGTGTGTGCTTAGGTATGTGATGAATGTTTTAAGAGAAATAGGATTACGTGCATGATACTGATTGGTGTGAGTCTCAACAGACATGTTAATGGATTTGAAAGAGAAAGATTAATTGTGTCGGGATGAAGGAATGATAATGGAATAATGATTTACTGACAGTGGAATTGGAAAGCTAAAAGAAAGAAAGAAAATGATTGCATGAGTGAAAAAACGCTATGGTATCTTGAAGATGGTTTAGTTGAGGGTCGTTGGACCCAACTAATGTTATTTTACTGAAAGACATGAGACTTTGATAAGTAGGAACTTTTTGATTGATAATATTGGTCAGAGGTAAGTTTGATAGTTTGTTACCTAAAGTTTATATCGTAGAGGTGCACGTGAGGGACGCGTGAAGGATGATGTTATGTTGTTATAACCAAATGATATGCTTGGTAGCTTACTGGTTATTTGTCAATATTATGTTGCGCTTCCATTCGTTATATCTTGTTACACTTTTATGTGTTTGAAACTCAAAGAGGATACCTAGTGGGCGAAGTGAATGCTCACCCCTTTTCTGTTTCAAGTGTGGCTTGGAGTATGACATGGAGTGCTTGATGTGCATGACATAGTGAGAGCATGGCATAAAAGATTATTTGAAGCATTGTAAAACTTTTACTTGATGAAAGAATATAATATTGTAAAGTAATTCATATGGGACATAGGTGCCGAGAATTAGATTTGTCATTTATTGTCAATATAAACGCCGCAAGGGGATTTTGGACTAATCAATGAGTTTAGCGAAATATTTTGTGGAGAAAACATGCTTATTCAATTATGTGGAAAATCGAGGGCGTGACATTAAGTGAGAAGTAAACCCAATTAACCAAACCAAACGTGAGAGAAAACAAACAAGAAGAGAGAGAGAGAGAGAGAGAGAGAGAGAGAGAGAGAGAGAATATTTTGTGGAACAATGGTGAGATAGTTATTGGCCACATAATTCCAGATTTGTTTGGGTTTGATTTGGTAATGAATGTTAAATTTTTTTTTTTTTTTGTTATTCGTCTATTAGATGGGGAGGGGGGAATAAAACTTGATCTTGGGATGCAGTGTGGGGCATCCAAGAGTTCTACCACATGCGTTACACTGTTTACTTGACGTGAGCTAGCCACCACTTGCGTTAAACTGTTTACCAAACATGAAATATAAGCTAGCACAAGCCTAGCTAATATGAAATCTATTATCAACCAAGCCTCACAAGTAGCAACTACAACTGGTAAGATAGAAAAATAATGGTTATGACAACTCTAAGTACATGTGATATTTGCTTTGCTTCTTAAAATGTTTTTAGGCATTAAAGCAAAAAACTTGTTCTTCATATTGAACCGTTACAGCCCTAAAATGGCTAAATTAGCTAAGTTTGTTGAGGTAGCCTAAAATTAGAAATCGAGCTTATACAAAGTATCGGGTTCAACAATTGCGAACGAGGCTTTGATTTTGAGCTTTCAAATATTTTTTGAAAATAGGGACCTCCCAAGTCCCAATCTTGCGTATAATCTATCAATTACGCCTATAAAACTATTCTCAACCAGAAAGAGTCCATTAATTAAGAGAGCCTAAATGAAAACTTATTTTTCATAATAAATTGTTCAATGCGAGCTATTAATTTTATTATTTAAAGTTGCTTATCATTTTGTCATTTTGCTCAAGAAAATGCGTAAAGGGCTTTATTTTTGAAGTTTAATTTTGGGCCCTAAAAATGTTTGGGCTGGCTTTATCCACAGATCCACAAAAGAATTGTTGGTTATGGCCCTTATGGGAGTCGTTTGTTTTTTTAGTAATACGCACGGAGAGAAATATGCACACAAAACTCACAAACTTATTCAATCTTTAATCGAAAATAAATACTCATTCTTACAATCTCTCACACAAGCATAGAAAGCAATCACATTTATCTAACGAGCAACTCTAGACACAGTTGTGTCCAAAAAATAATTTTAAAACACAACTCCAAACAGTAATTATGTCTAGAACAGGTAAATTCATGTGGGCCCACACACATTGTATGGTCAATGAACGAACTGAATGAACCAAATCGTAGTTTGAAAACTTAACATGTTTTCCATATATGTTCAAGCTTGAATTGCTCATGAGGCGAAACTTTCTCAAAGGATCTTTAAGCGAGTCAATCACGACCCTCTTTCAATGGAATTTGTATTCACCAAAGAAAAAAATAATAAACCATCTATAACTAGAATACAATTAAATGTCTTGTTATAAACAAGAGAATACAGAAATATAGAAATTTTGAAGAACATTTATGTACTTAAACCTCATCCTCAAATCCTTAATGGATCAATACATTTGATCACAAATCTTGCAACTGTTTAGTAAATAGTACTAACAAGACCTTCATTTCGTGTCGGATTTATTACCTGAGGAAGACGACTTCTTTGTGACGAACTCTTTCATCTTGGCTAAAATTACGAACTCCCAAAGAAGTTTTAACAGAACAATAACAAGAACAATGGGTACAATGATATATAAGTAACGATTTCCACGAGAAGGATGATTTGGTTCCTTCGCCATTAGGACTTTGAGAGGGAGACATAGAACTCGAGCTTCCCCTGCTTTTGCCTCCTCCTCTTCCTCCCTTGAGCAATCTAAACCCTTATCGCAACTGAATAAAATGGTATGAAATCCTCCTTTTCTTTGGTACGAATCGTGTAACTTTTCTTGTTCTCGTTCTCGTTATCTTCATTTCTGCTTGGATTAGAGATGGCTTTTCCATCCACCTTTGTGAGAATTTGAAGAGCAATGAGGAGGGCAAGGAGGCAGAGAGTTGGCAAAATCATAGTTTTGGCCATCTTCTCTGTATCTTGGTAGAGAGAAACAAAGATCTTGTTTGGTTTGGTTTTTGGTTATGATTGGAGGGATAAATGGAGGTAACGTTGGTTTTTGGGTTTGGTTCGGTTTTTGGTTTTTTAGAAACACACACACAGAGAGAGCGTCGTCAATGTTGTAAAACAATGGGGGCAATGGGAAAGTAGTTATAGGCCATAGAGTACTATAATTAGGGGTATTTGAAGATAGAATATTTGCCATTCATGCATAAGATGCAAGTTGGCACAAGTTTGACTCAGAAACTGAAATAGTTTGATTTCATTTTTCACTTACCCAAGGAAACAAGGGAGGACCTGCCAAAGGTTGCCATCTGTTCCATCAAGCTTCATTTCTTGGTGCGATACCAGAGCCTACTACGTAAAACATTATGCAAAGAAAAAACCAAATGAAGTTAGCAATCCCAAAGACTTTCCAAAAAATCAATTTTTAAGGTACAAAAAAATAGAGAGGATGTATAAAAGTCAATCATTACGTTCCTAAAAATGTTTCTATAATTCTAATGTGGTTATCTATTGAAGCTTACCAGTAGCATACCACAATTTAGATATGTGGTTTACCATATTCCAGTTCCTCGCCTAGACGATCCGCGTTCCCAATAACATAGAGCTGGATTCAGAAAGAGTAAAGGAGGATTCGCTCGCGACAAAGAGGGTCAGGGAGGCTTCGACGACGGTGATAAAGAGATGAGAGAGCCAGAGAATAAATTAGAGAGAGATGAGAAGGGGCAGGCGTTTAGGTTAGGGAATGGGAGAGGGGGAGACCGAGGGAAAAAGTCGTAAGCTTTATTAGGTATTAATCTCCGACTAAAGTTGGTCATACCACCTTATAATTCACTCCTACATAGATGGTTGGCTTGACTCCTTCAAATTCTATCTCCACTCCCCTAAACTCTCTCACTCCTTCCTTATATTCTGGCTGAATTTATCACATGGTCCATATCTACTCACCAATCATTATTTGTTTAATCTTAATTGTCAAACAAAATCAAACAAATTTAATTACCGAAAAATATGTCTAAACAAATAAGATTGTCTCGTAAAAGTATACCATTCGATCGACTATCTCTTGTAAGATCATCACAAATATTATAAACTTTTGGCTAGCTGTCTACGAGTCCGATTTTGGTCTTTTTTAGAATCGTGCAATTTTGTTCACCTAAAAAAAAATTGGGTGAACACTGCCCACCACCTTACTGGTTATTACCTGCAAGAGGAATTACCTTATTTAATACTCCCTTCGTCCTTTTTAAGTATGTAGCTTCACAAATTCAACTTATTAATGGCATCGTCATTACACCTTTAACATCAACTCTTACTTTCACTTTTCAAAATTATCCTCCGCTTTTGTCCATTAACTTCTCAAAAGGACAAAATAATAATTTTTTCATATTTTTACCCATTAACTTTTCTAAACAGACACTTATTAAAGAACAATCCAAAATATGAGACTCGACTCTTATTTGAGGACGGGCGGACTGAGTCGTCAAGGTACGGCATTTTAGGTTTCCTCTAGTTTTGTTTATTGCTATTAGTTAATGCACTTATTATTTGTTTGGTGTGCGACCCGGTATAGAAAACATTCACTATTTGTAGATATGGCCATATGTGCTAAAGGGAGGACAATGTGATTACTGCGAAACAAGTGATAAGGATACCTGGTTATATAACACTCAAGGTGTGAGCAGTCCGTTTGGTATTTGGGCTCTAAAACCTCCAAATATATTCAAACTGCCTGAAAATCTCAAAAATTACAATTGATGGCTCCAAAAATCTCAAATGTTGCAAAATCAGTTGGAAATCCTATTACATCATAAGTCTAAAATAAATGACTAGACAAAATGTAATCTTCAAAGTGCTTCACTAGCGACTCCAAATATCTCTAGTAAAAATGAAATTCAAATAGTCCCAATCCGGTCGCCACTAAATCCTTCCTTAACTTGTCACATAAATTACGGAGAAAGTATACAACATAAATAATAATAGCTCAAAAAACAATGAATTGGTTTAATCAACAATGTAGCGCGATTAAACCCGGCTTTTCTTTGTACATTAAAAGCATATAGGAGTAGGTTTTTCCAAATAGTTCTTTTCATTAAAAAGTCCTTTTGCTTATAATATATAGTATGGGTTTTTTCACTCCTACAAAGAAAAGTTATAAAATTTGTGTGCTCCGTTTTCTCTTGATCTCACTGCATATATTGCAGGGATTGTTACGAAGAACATGCATTAAATAATTATTTTGATCAAGCCTCAAATTCAACCTCATCCTCATCCTTAATGGATCAATACATTTGATCGCAAATTTTGCAACTGTTTAATAAATAGTACAACAAGACCTTCATTTAGTGTTGGATTTATTACCTGAGGAAGACGACTTCTTTGTGACGAACTCTTTCATCTTGGCTAAAATTACGAACTCCCAAAGAAGTTTTAATGGAACAATAACAAGAACAATGGGTACAATGATAAGTAACAATTTCCACGAGAAGGATGATTTGGTTCCTTCGCCATTAGGACTTTGCGAGGGAGACATAGAGCTCGAGCTTCCCTTGCTTTTGCCTCCTCCTCTTCCTCCCTTGAGCAATCTAAACCCTTCTCACAACTTTCGTGAATAAAATGGTATGAAATCCTCCTTTTCATGGGTATGAATCGTTTAACTTTTCTTGTTCTCATTCTCGTTATCTTCATTTCTGCTTGGATTAGAGATGGCTTTTCCATCCACCTTTGTGAGAATTTGAAGAACAATAAGGAGGCCAAGGAGGCAGAGTGTTGGCAAACTCATAGTTTTGGCCATCTTCTCTGTATCTTGGCAGAGAGAAACGGAGATCTTGTTTGGTTTGGTTTTGGGTAATGATTGGAGGGATAAATGGATGTAACTTTGGTTTTTGGTTTTTGAGACACACACACACACACAGAGGGTCGTTAACGTTGTAAAACAATGGGGGCAACGGGAAGGTAGTTATAGGCCATAGAGTACTATAATTAGGGGTATTTGAAGATAGAATATTTGCCATACATGCATAAGATGCAAGTTGGCACAAGTTTGACTCAGAAATGTTAATCACATTCCAATTCTTGTGCTTTGTTAGACTATTTTTGCATGTTTTGAAACAACTTTTCTTGATATGTTTGAGTTACAGTGAGGTAATGGGTTACAAATAGGTTCACATTCTCTGGCCTGGAAAGAGATGCACAACACGCGGAACCAGAATTGGCTAAGATCTCGCATGCCCATTTTGAGAGAGAACCGATACGAAGGCAAGTGAATGCATGAGATTAGAAAAACAGAGAAAATATGCTGGCGCGGTCATTTTCCACCGCTGGAATGGGAGAAGCAGCTCAGAATTTCTATCTTCAACATAGGCCTTTTTCCAGTACAAATACTCTTTTTTTTGCTAAAAATAAGAGATCTAGCTTGAAGGGGGAAATGGTTAACTCAAAATGGACCCAACCATAGGCTTGAATTCATGTGATAATTAATATGTGGGCTGAAGTAAGCATGTTTGGCTTGTCCCATCTTGTGGGCTTGGAGTTTGTTGGCGACCGGTGAGACTTTTATCTCCCTTCGCTTGAAATAAAAGGCTTGTACCATGGGCATGTACATGACTCTTTTGCACTAACGGTTATTAATCAATTTTCAAGCCGTCAAGCAGTTCATTATATTTATTTCCTTTATCAAAGCTCCTGCTTTCAATTAGCTTCAGCTCGGTCGTTCTAGTTCAAGTTAGAAATGACTCTTGTAGTTTAGCATTCAATCACCCTTTTCATTTCAATGCAATCAACTTGTTTTTATTATTATTGTGTTTTAGTTAAATTTGAAATCCTCTTCATCGAGGAAAGAAAGAACCATGCAAGCTCATTTCCCTCCGGCTATGCGCAGTGCTTGGAGTGATTCTCTGTAATGAAAAATAGTGTGATTTTTTCCGTCCTATATCATGATAAAAGAGCCGAAGTGTCCAAATCGAAAAAGCTGTATCCCGTGCTACGCACAAAACTGTATAAAGTCTTCATGGTGTATGTATTATTCTTTACCAGATGCAAGGGTACCGTGCTGCTTGTGCAAATCGTGTTATGCAAAAAAACATGGGAAGAGGAAGATTTAAATTGAGATTTACTGTAATGAAACCTGAGGTGTGAAAAAGGAAAATAGGGTAGGAGAAATTTTGGGTGGCAGTTCCCCCCTCCTCCCCTCCTTGATAGAATCTTTAGGTAGTTAACCGGGTAGTTTGGGAAATAAAAGTGTGAACGAGCCTCAAACTGAGTTCACACCATTGCCAAACAGGTGTTCCCTTTATAATTGCGATTGTGATATTACTTAACTCCACTGAAATGGTCCTCTAAAACTTTCTTTAGTATGCTTGTAGGGCGCTTTCCTATAGGGCACCCTGTAGTGTACTTACGGACTATCCTGGATCGTCCTTCTGCGCAATCGATGGTTCAAATTCGCAAACGCACTCTGAGCGGTAAGAATTTAATAAACATATTTGAACCATTGATTGTCGAGATAGACGGTCTATATGTGCACCACAATATGCACTACAAAAAAACGCCCTACAGGATCCCCATTCCGAAAACCTTTACTACTACTATTTTCTTAGAATTTACACTCACAATGAGAACTAGGGATTCCAAGAGATTGCCATGTACGAGAGAGTTTCTCACACTACACATGCTGACTTGTATATTCCCTCCAATAGAAGAACTCAATTAAAATTTAATCTGGTACGGGAAAATTAAAAAAACTGCACACGAAAATGTTCTTTTTTTTTAAAAAAAAAAATCCAAGAAGAACGGAGGTCGTAGCATAGATACATCAGTAGGATATATATACGAAAAATATCCAATAAGGGATCCCTTATATACTACGGTGTGGGAGCTTGAGATCAAATTTCAATGATCCGAACCGTTAACATGTTTTTTAGATCCACCTCTAGGATCTGTCAAAAAACAATATCCGGAAAGTCTTGATCCGAGCATTTTTCGATAAAAAAATGTAATAAAAATTCCGCACAATAGCTATATAAGGGAGCCCTTACTAGAAATGCTCTCTCTCTCTCTCTCTCTCTATATATATATATATATACGTGGAGCTTCTAATCCGGACCCCCGGATTGAAGCTTTTTTTTTTTTTTTTTGTGTTGTAAATTAATTTTAGAAAATCCGAGCCAAAAAAAAAAATCAGGAAGGACTTGATCCAAGCAGTTTTCGCAAAAACTGTATATTCGGGAACATGGAGGTCCGGACTCCCGGAGCCTGGACTAGAAGCTAACCCTATATATATATATATATAT
>JAXBDA010008946.1:0-13620 GCA_036023075.1 Gaultheria prostrata
TTGCTTACTTAGTATCCTCTTACTAACTTAAGCATCGGAGGGCCTTTGCCACGAAGGGCAAAGGTACTCTAACGGTTCTCTGTCTTGCAGGTCTAGAGGTACCATACGGATTCCAGAATTCTACCCTTTACAGACGACTCAGGCTCGTGGTCCCATATGACCGGCTAGTGGTCGAACCGCACCATGGCCTCTCCCTCTCCAACCTCTCTCCCCAGAAAGTACCTGATGGCCGCTCTGTCCCTGTGCAGCCCCGAGTCAAACGGTATCGGCTCTCCGCCGACTCTCAGACCGGTGATCGCCGAGAAATCCAGTGGCGTCACGGTCATCTGAGCAAACCTCAAGTGGAAAGTGTTGGTGGTGTCCCACCAACGCTCAACTAAAGCTCTCAGCAACCTGCGATCCGCCCGCGTCGGCGTCAGAAGTCGAATAAACTCCAGAAAGCCCGTGCCCGCCACTATCTCTCTCACTGCCCCTGGCAAGCTCTCAAAATGCTCAAGGGAGTCTGACAAACCTCCGTACACAGGCAGGGAGGTGTGTCGCTGATTCAAAAAGCAAATACAAGTCTCTCAGGCTACAGCGATGGAAGCATGCAAATACAGAATTGAAAAGCAAGTACAATGATCAAAATGCAATAACTGAAATGCATACCAGTGGACGTGCTGAGATATGGGTCTCCGGGTCCCTCCGCAAGGTCGTCTCACAGTAAAACAAGTGTACCGGCGAGTACACGTCACACCCCAGCGGTATAAAAAAGTGCACCCGTGGCACGTAAGTCTCTGGAGTAAACAGAGCCCTGCTGCTCTTGGCTATCTCCACCTCCGCAGCTAAGGACAACGGCTCTCCTGCAGCCTCAACTCGTCCCTGCCTCTCCTCCAGGACCACGTCCTGAACGTGCTCTAGCACTCTCTCCTCCCTCAGAACAGCAGCAAAAGTCGGATCCTCCCGAAGAATCCGCGCCAAGTCCTCATCTCTCACTCCCTCCAGCGTGTCAGCCAAGCCAAAACCTGGAGTCCGGGAAGAACCAACTGTAGTAGGGACAACTGGTGGGTCAGAACTCTCCCCACCAACAGCACTCCTTGTGCCCAGTGACTGAGCCAAACCTCTGAAAACCCGAGAAGCTATCATAATGGATCCAGCCACCTCAGTGTGTACCTGCTCCGTCTCCTCACCGCTACTACTCGAGGCCCGGGCCTCCTCGACGGTCACTATCTCCTCTCCCAGGTCACTCCAGATCACTGGGATAGCCACCGACGACCCCTCACCTCTCACCGGTACCTCAACAACCAGGAAAACACTCGAGAGGTCACCAGGAACTAAACTCTCCTGCAAACCACTCTCGACACCCTCTCCAGCGGGTCTCTGCTCCACAAGAACGTGTATACCCTCAATATCCATCTCCACCTCAGAAACCTGGGTACTCGTGTCTGGCACGTCAACCTCCATAGGTCCTGAATCGCTCTCGCCACCCTGCATGGCAACACTTTGACCTCCAGTGGGCCGATCATCAACGCCGCCGCTCACCGGCAATTCACCCGCAATCGCCGGATTGCCACCACTACCAGCCGAGCCTTGAGCATCACCCATACCCACCGAACCGCCACCAGAGGCCGCCATGTGTGGCATCCCGCCGCTTGAATCAACGGTATAGAGATCACGGCTGCTTGATTCCGCCGTACGGGATCCATCTCTACTTGCCGCCACCGCACGGTGCCCAATATCACTTGAAACCGCTTCGGTTACACTAGCCTCACCCGAAATCGGCAAAAATGGACTACCCATGGCCGAATCAACGGCTGGTTCTTCTCTTGCATGCACCAACGACGGCGACTTCTCGCCGGAAGAGGTATGTCGATCTTGATCATCGCCGGAATGTGCCATTGCTATGTGTGACTTGATCGGAAAATTTTGGGGTCACTGAAGAACAATGCAGAAGGGGGAGTCGGTTTTTGCCCCTGAAAGGTAACTGACTAATCAGCTTTGAACAAAGAACGAAGAAACCGGAGAAATTTTGGCGGTTATGAAATTGCTTCGCAGAAAATCGCCGCTGGCACCGTGAGGCATGAAGGTTTAAACCGTACGGTGTGGATCTTTACACCGTACGGCATCCCCCTTTCCTTCTTTCCAAAATTACACTATGGCCCTCCCATTTTTCTTATACTTTCAGGAAGACCCCTCACTTTACCCAAAACCAAGACTTTGGGCATTTATCAAAATGAATTTTTTTAAATCCTCCATGGTATTACCAATTTCGAATCCTCTGCGGTATTCGTTTCAAATCTCTCCAAACAAATTATTTTAACGGTTTCCGAACCCCCAGAATCATTTTTAACAGTTTCCGAACCCTCGACTCATTTTTAACGGTTTTCGAACCCCCAGAATTATTTTTAACGGTTTCCAAACCTCCGAATTTATTTTTAACGGTTTTCGAACCCCCAGGATTATTTTTAACGGTTTCCGAACCCTCGAATCATTTTTAACTGTTTCCGAACCCTCGACTCATTTTTAACGGTTTCCGAACCCCCAGGATTATTTTTAACGATTGCCAAACCTCCGAATTTATTTTTAACGGTTTTCGAACCCCCAAGATTATTTTTAACAGTTTTTCGAACCCTCCGAAAAATTTTCCTCACTTTGCAAACATCGTTCGTTTTTCCCTCATTGAAAAATGAGGTGTCAACTTTCATTACAGCCTCGCCAAACTACGATTGGTCTGATCCTCACAAACGAGGTAGGTAGGAAGCCCTGAGCTCGACTAAGTTTCTTGTTTTATTTCTCTTCTCGCATGGTTAATCGAATTGGGATGTCCGAATCTTCAAACACGACTTACGCCAACATGATGGTGACTAAGCCGCGTTGAAGAGGGGCAACTGTAGACACCCCAATTTTGATTATATATGCATCCCCGATGATGAAAGAGCATGCAAAATATACCTTGGAACGGTTCCTCGGGTCAAACGGGTCAAAAGAGCCAAAACCCCAAAATCACCTGAACCATACGGCTTTCTTCTCAAAACCGCACGGCCCAAAATTCCCTTGACACCGTGCGGCCTCCTCTTATGCACCGCACGACACCCTTTAAACACCGTACGGTATCTGTGTCCCATCTCCCTGATTCCCGGGTTGCCCAGCAGCTCAATTCGATCGCGTAATACGTTATCCCTACTGCAGCTCATCATTTTGTATGGGAGAGTACGACACCCATGGCCTATATATACTCGCCTCCGTCAAACAATTTCAGAGAGACCTCTGACCCGACATACGTACCTCGCAAATTCGAAGAAAAACACCTTGTGAAATTTTTACCTCTCCAGAGACCTTCCCATTTCCATTCATTACATCATTTTTTCCTCTCCAGAGAGTCACTCTGTTCTACAAGCCCAAGAGCCAAATCCTTCATTCTCACTTCCAACCGGTTCCGTTTCAAGGTATTCTGATTTATCTCAAAATCGACGTTGGTGTTCTTGAGGGGGTTTTCGGGTTTAGGGTGGTTCCATACCTCCCCTAAGCCTAGCAAAACCAAGTTACTTCAACAAATTCCACAACCCACGGGTTGTTCTCATCTCTGAAAGTAACACCGTGAACATTCACGATATGTTCCACGATGTTTACTTATAATAGAGGTACATTATAAATCTTTTCAAAAGATTTTTGACTGTGAAATCATGATTTTGTGCTAAGAAAATACCCATTTTTCTTCTCTGATCCGAGAACAAAATTTTTAAAAATATTCAACAATGGCACCGTACGGTCTCGGCAAGTACACCGTGCGGCATATGTTTAGACACCGTACGGTGTCAAAGGCAAAACGAATTTTTTCGCTCTATTTTGGCAATTTGGTGCTCTGTTTTCTGAAATAGCCAGAGAGGTCTTATCGCAGTTGACCCCCTCTATTTTCATTTCTTGCACTTTCATCCCCTCATTTTATTATTTCATGTCAATTAATGTCAATTCGTATATTATGTGATTTGTTTATTGCTTTAACATATTATTTCCTCCTGTTTTATCTATAAACTGCTTATGTGGATAAAAGTTTACAATAAAATCTTTTCATAAAAATCCCACAAATATTTAGTAAAGACCGGAAAATTCCGGGCACGCGGGGTGCATTTTTCAAAGAAAACCTTCCCCGTAGGTAACCTGGCTCCTGAACCCAAATCTCTATTTTTCGCAGACCAAACCCTTTTCAAACGGCAAAAGAGTCATTATTTTTCTAAACGGTTCCTCGGATACCTAACATTTTCCAAAAAATTAATTCCGGGTGGCGACTCTAAATTTTCTTTTTCCCTTAATTTTCCTCGTTTTCACAACAAAAATCGTCGTGGGCCGCCGACCGTCCACACAATACAAGGCCTTAAACCCTTCAAATATTCGTGACTTACATCCATCAAACTTATGATTTCAATTACTCTCTCATTCGTTCCCTCATTACAAGTTTAAGATCATCATGGTCATATAGAAGTCCAGCTACATATAACAGTTACATTTCCACAAATGGAGTAAAGATTTTGCAAAAATTTCTTTCCTCACCGATGTATACTTACAAACCCTTCTAACAACTCGCGTAGATGATAAATCTTTGGTCTATTGGTGAAGAAGTTTGATGAGGAGGGAGTAATTTGAGCTCAAATGAGCAAAAATGGAGGAGCGAGAGAGAGAGGGGGCTGCTGGAAATTTTCAGCAAAAGGGGAATATGAGACTTCTCCCACACACCTCTCTTTTAACACCCAACAAGTGATATTACACCACACACCCCCGTATTGACTTGTGTAATGCAATGAGGCCCCAAATCACTTAAAACACACTTAAACTCATCACTTTTACATTATGCACATTTCCACACATTACCCCAATGTCATTTCAGAAAAAAATAATAATAATAAAATTTTACGAGTCTTTACAGTTCCCCAAGCGCCTTGGGTCCCTTGGGGCCTTCTAGTTTAACAAATTAGAAGAAGGGTCCATTGGTAGCTTTGAAGCATTGGAGCGAGCCTTCCTGTCTCGGTTCGTGACCAGCAATGCATAGAAGAAAGAGGTGGACTCCTTTCTCGGGATGAGAAAGTGCTCGGATGAATCAATTCGTCAATATGCAAAGTGTTACTCGGAGCTCTTTCATCAGATCCAAGGTTGTGACCAGGGCTTCGCCTCATCCTCGTTCAAGCATGGCTCGGAAAGTAAGAGCCCAGTCTTCATTAATCTTATGCTCCACCCCCCAAAGGACATGGACAAACCTCATGGAATGTATCAACATGTACATCAAGCTGGAGGAATTGTTAACCGAGCGAGATGCTCGAACCACCAAATCCTCCGCTTAGGTCATTCATGTCTTACGAAGCCAGAAGAAAGCAATTAACACGATCAAGACACGTCAGAAGAAACCACCGAGAGTGAGCAATTTCGTAGCACGGACAACTGTCTTCACCGAGCCGATTTACCTGCTCCTAAAGCAAATTGAAAATGAAACGTTTTACTAATGGCCAGACCATAAACTTAGGACCCACGACAAAGGCAAAGATAAGAAAGTATATTACATGTACCACCAGTAGCAGGGCCATTGCACTACAACTTGTGACCTGTTTAAGATGTACCTGGAGTCGCTTGTCTCAGCAGGGCATCTGGATCGCTTCATCGATCAGGAGAAAACGCTAGCCCGAGCCCAAGGTACCAAAACCGACGCGGATCAAGAAGTGATCACCATGCACGTAATCCACGGTCTGATCACTAAAATAACCGAGGGAAAACTCTCTCAGGAAATCGATCAGGCAACAACAACAATTGAGGTGCTCTTGGTCAGGCCTGCTCCAAAGCGGAAGCTCCCTACAAAGGAGTCCCAGTGGATGATCATGTTTACCGAGAAGGATCTAGAAGGGATCCAGCTCCCTCACAATGATGCCATGGTAGTTACTCTATTTCTCAAAGAGAATGTTTAGGTCTAGAGGATTCAAATATATCAATGGAGCGCTGCCGAGGTCATGTTCTTCTCTTGTTCAAATGGCTCGCATATACCGCGAGCGATCTCAAGCTAGCCGAAGTCCTGCTCATCAGGTTTAGCGCCCACTTGGATCGATCTCGTTACCAATCCGAGCTGGATCAATTACTAAGCAGGTGGAGTTCATCGTTGTGGACTCCCCCAGCCCTTACAACATCATACTTGGACGAAATTGGCTTCATGATGTCGCGCCCGGGATTTCAACCGCCCGATTGAACGGTGGCCGATTTACAGCCTCGGGTTCAGAGACCCGATTTTGTTTGATAGAAATACCTCGGGACCGAAGGCCCAATTTTGTTTGATAGAAAAAGACTTGATTTTTGTTTGGTCTGCGATTTTAGAAAAGAAAAGATTCGGTAATTCACCGTTACATGTAGGGAAGCCGGACCGCCCTTCCCAGCCCTTTCGGCAATCGGAACAGACTTTTTCAACATGAGCGAATTGAAAATTGTGACAACATACATATAAAGAAAAGAGATGGTCTATCTGAAAATGAATTGTATTACATTGCATGAGACTTTTACAATAGAAAGGGGAATAGATACAAAAATATGATTTGGACCGAGCCCGAGTCTCGAGGCTTCCTACGTATCTCCGGTCTTAGGAGAATCAAGTCATCACGTAGTTCAAGATTAGTAAAACGGTTTTATTCGGGACCGGGCCGTCATTTGGCTGCCTACGTATTCTCCGGCCTCAGGAGAAATCAGGTTTCGCGTAGTTCGAAAGAAGAGCTGAAGTTTTAGAGAAGTTAATAAGCGCTGGGGAATTTGGGTCAGCGGGATATGGAGACGTTTAAACCGTACTCGGAGGACAATGTATGGACTCCGGCGGTGGCAATAGCTGGGGATAGGTAGTGTGGAAACTCTGGGACATCTCCGGAAGATTCCGAGACTGGAGACGGGTCAGAAATGACTACATGACTCTGTGGGGAAAGTATTGAAAAATGGGTGTCTGGGGTACCGACAGTCAACGGGGGTCCCAAGATGTTATTTAGGTGGCTACATGGCCGAAAATGGGTTCGAAACACGGTTCGAAAGTCCATGTGAAAAGTTGTAAAATTCCCGTCCGAAGCCGAAAAAGCCTGCCGGCGGGGCCCGGGATATATCCGGTGCAGTTTTGAATAACTAAAATGATCATTAAAAAAATGATAGTTTATTTAGTAAAAAGTTATAAAAAAAATCTCGTCCATGCCCATTATTGGCCGACGGCGAGGCCCTGGGCTGTATCCGGTACGTTTTTGAAGAGTTTTGAAGAGAAAAAATGACTATAAAAATACAATAGTTTTTATAGTCAAAAGTCAAAAAAATCTCGTCCGGGCCCATTAATGGCCGACGGCGGGCCCCGGGCTGTGTTTGATATGTTTTTAGATAGTAAAAGTAAGCACAGTTGACTTGGTTGACTTTTTAGTGAAAAGTTGAATTTTGCCGCCCGGATTTATCCAAGTGATATTCAAAGCGACGTAGTTTTGTAAAAACACGGGTTTTACAGCTGTGACTGAACTATATTTTGTTATTTGTGACCATAACTCAGAGTTGCCAATTGAAATAATTCTCGGTGTGCCAAGTCACCATCGAAAGAATTGTTTATAGAAAAGCCTCGGGTTCAGAGACCCGGTTTTGTTTGATAGAAATACCTCGGGACCGAAGGCCCGGTTCTGTTTGATAGAAAAAGACTCGGCTTTTGTTTGGTCTGCGATTTTAGAAAAGAAAAGGTTCGGTAATTCACCGTTACGTGTAGGGAAGCCGGAGCGCCCTACCTCGCCCTTTCGGCACTCGGAACAGACTTTTTCAACACGAGCGAATGGAAAATTGTGACGACATACATATAAAGAAAAGAGATGGTCTATCTGAAAATGAATTGTATTACATTGCATGAGACTTTTACAATAGAAAGGGGAATAGATACAAAAATATGATTTGGACCGAGCCCGGGTCTCGGGACTTCCTACGTATCTCTGGTCTTAGGAGAATCAGGTCATCACGTAGTTCAAGATTAGTAAAACAATTTTATTCGGGACCAGGCCGTCATTTGGCTGCCTACGTATTCTCCGGCCTCAGGAGAAATCAGGTTTCCCGTAGTTCGGAAGAAAAGCTGAAGTTTTAGAGAAGTTAATAAGCGCTGAGGAATTTGGGCCAACGGAATATGGAGACGTTTAAACCGTACTCGGAGGACAATGTCTAGATTCCGGCGGTGGCAAAAGCTCGGGATAGGTAGTGTGGAAACTCCGGAAGATTCCGAGACTGGAGACGGGTCAGAAATGACTACACGACTCGATGGGGAAAGTATTGAAAAATGGGTGTTTGGGGGTACCGGCTTTCAACGGGGGTCCCAAGATGTTATTTAGGTGGCTACATGGCTGAAAATGGGTTCGGAAACACGGTTTGTAAGTTTGTGTGAAAAGTTGTAAAATTCCCGTCCGGAGCCGAAAAAGGCTGCCGGCGGGCCCCGGGATATATCCGGCGCAATTTTTGAATAACGAAAATGATCATAAAAAATATTGTTTTCGACCGGAACACCTATTGTTTTCCAATACAATATTAACTATTGAGTATTAAATTGTGAAGTTATGTCTCATTTCATTTTAGAGACCGGATGCAACATAATAATGATCGACAATTTATTCTCATTTTCTTAACTTTTTGTATTTTAGAGAATAGGTAGGACCTATCGTCCTACTAAAGATTCAAAGATCAAAATAGAGGTGTGAGTCTCCAAATATTTTGACCACATCTCCATTTTGATCTCTAAATCTCTAAAAAAAATGATGAATTTCTCTAAAAATTACAAAAAAAAATAGAAGGAAAAAAACAATTACAAAAATTTCCTCTCATTACATATTTACATTACATCCGCAACGAAGATAGTATAAAAAGGAGATGCTCTAAATATTCCATGAAGGGTCGCGAATACGCATTAGCGTGTGGGCTCCCATATTTTCTCTCTCCAACATTGGCGCATCTCGTTGAGTAAAATTTGGACCAATTTGGTCCCCCGTATAGGATGAAAAATACTCCACATTTGGTCACCTGCTCTGTCCCAACCCCCGACTCCAAAAATAACATCATCTAACGCCATTTTTAGGGTTCAGAGAGTGTTACGCTAACTTGATTTTTTTGATTTTTTTATATGAGATTTCGAAAAATAAATAAATTTTTTATAATTTTTTATATAATGTAATATGAGTGATGACTTGTCTAAAAAAAACACAAAAAAAAAGCTGGCTTAGGCAGTGGAATTATCGGACTCCCATTAATCTCAATTCTCTCTCTCCCTTCCTACACATGCGCGTTCTATATAATCAAAGCAATCGCCGTAACTCAATCCAATATTTTCCAATTCGCATCCAAAGACCAGTATTTTCGGCATCAATTCTAATCTATCAAAGCTTCTCAATGGCGCGCTATTAGGGTTACAATCTCGTGTCCTTATCGGTACCGGATCGCGATCTCGATGGCCGCGCCAAGGAACTCGGTGGCGGATGGCGGCAGTGGGAGGGACGAAGAGAACAATAATGCGGAGGACTCGCCGACGAGCAAGAAGCCGATTGGAGCCAAATCGGAGGGAAAGTTTCCGCTGACTCGGTGGGAACTGACGGCGGCGCTGGCCGTGTTTTTCGTCTTCTCCACGGGGCTTTTCTACGTGTATTTGACAATGCCGGATGCCGAGTACGGGAAACTTAAGATGCCCCGTACCGTTTCGGATCTACGGGCGCTCAAGTAAGTGTTTTCTAGCTCAAATTGCGGATAGGAAAGCTTGTAAATTGTTTGATGTCTTCTACGTGCACTTTTCATTGTCATACCTCATGCGGTTGTTTAGAAGGATTGAGCTAGGGGGAAAAAAAAATTTGTTTTCAGGCGTTTGGCCAGCTTACGTGCAGATTGTTTAATTCAAGGACCAATTTCACTGTGCATTAGGGGACCCAATTAAAGCCGGGGTAAAGTGCCCCACAAGAGTTGACAGCACAGATTTCGAACCTTAGAACATAGGACCGTTGGAGCAATCCCCTAAGCTAGGGGAAAATTTGTTAGGGTACTAAATTATACTGGATTAGCTTTCAGGAGCTCAGACTTTTATCTGATGAACTCTAATTTTTCTTTGGTGCTTCGAAGGTTTCGAACCTTAGAACATAGGTTGGAGCAATCCACTAAGCTAGGGGAAAAGTTGTAGAGTACTAAATTATACAGGATTAGCTTTCAGGAGCTCAGACTTTTATCTGATGAACTCTAATTTTTCTTTAGGCCCTATTTGATTGGCTCAAATATTATAGCATAGAATGAGTATTTACACTGAGCTAATAGGGAGGGATTTTCCATAGGACATGTCAAGGTGTACATCACATCTTTGGTGGGAATGATTAAAGTGTCGGCAAAATGGCCGCATGTGGTGTACATACAATTGCTAAATGGAACTGGCCCTTGACGCATTTAGAACTGTGTTTAGTTGGGTCTTGATCTCTTTTAATGCCGCATTTGCAAAGGAATAGGCGGCTTTTGTCTTTGTCCACTATTATTTTCTTTTTTAAATTTCAAAAGTTTATTTCTTTTGAAGGGTTAATTTCCTTTCATCTGATTACTTAACAGGGTAATCCGACCATGGGCACAACCTTTTTTCTTTGTCTATGCAATATTGAGGTCTTAGGTATCGTAGGAAGTAAAACAGCGGGGTTAGTAGAGTTGTCAACATTGCAACAAGATGTAAGATGAGTTGTTAACTCAGAAACGGTGGTTTTGTCTAAGCCAAGAAACTTTCAGCTAAACAATTGTTGCATATTGTGCACTTCCTCTCTTGTACTACTTTTCATGATAATGTTGAATTTACTGCATGCTTTCTCAATTTTGTTATTTTGGTTTTGTTTCAGAGATGACCTTGCAAGATATGCAAATGCTTACCCAGCAAAATTCATTTTGGGTTACTGCTCAACTTACATATTTATGCAGACATTCATGATTCCTGGCACCATATTCATGTCATTGTTGGCTGGAGCACTTTTTGGTGTTCTCAAAGGCCTTTTTCTAGTTGTTTTTAATGCCACAGCTGGAGCATCATCCTGCTATTTTCTGTCGAAGTTAATTGGAAGGCCTCTAGTCAACTGGTTGTGGCCTGAAAAGTTGAAGTATTTCCAGGCAGAGGTATTCGCATTGCACCTTCTATGCAAGGCAGTAATGTATAATTCCTTTGATTTCTGGCACCATACTTACCTAAAACTTTGTATGCTCAGATTGCCAAGCGTAGGGAAAAGCTGCTGAATTACATGCTTTTTTTGAGGATAACTCCATCCTTGCCCAACCTTTTCATCAATTTGGCATCTCCAATTGTGGACATACCGTTTCATGTTTTCTTTTTGGCGACCATAGTTGGTCTTATTCCAGCCTCCTACATCACTGTTAGAGTAAGTTGAATCAGGCATTTTATCACTCCTATTTACTACTTTTCTACACAAAACCACTTAACCATCTCTGCTCTGACATGGTATGAAATCATCTACTTGCTATGGTTTTTGTTTGTTCAGAATGATTCTTCCTCAGAACTGCCTTTATAGAGTGCATGGTTGATTTCGGACACTTTTCTTCCATCTGAAAGAAAGGGTGTGACAGCAACTCTTGAGTATGGTGGTTCTGTGTGTCAATAGACAATTTAATCTGTGTGACAGAGTACTCACTGTGCCAAAGTAAACTCTATAATATTTTTTGCCTCATTAATTCCTATGATATCCCCAACTTGAAGCTAGATTTCTATTTTAGGATGTCAATTGGTGGTTGTGGGGGCTAATGTGATTAGTTCTTTTCTCTCTTGGAGATCGCTGGGGATGGGACGGTGGTTTGATATCCGTGCTATATAAAGATATAGACAAGCAGTGATTATCACGAAATTAACTTGTCAGCTGCAAAACACGTTGCTCTTAGATTGGCACTTTTCTTTTAAGCATGTCAGAAGAATTCAGAGCCTTGTCAAATAGAGTTCAGAACCTTGCTAGTTCCTTTTACTTTAGCTGAATAAAGGTTATAGACATAGGACTGTAGTTTCAAAATGTGCACCCCTTCCTACCTAGGGTGAAATTGTTCAAAGTTAGTCAGGTTGCGCAAAACATGCAACCCTATGTAAATGCTCAACTCTGAAATGCTTGATATACTGTCCCATACTTGTTTTAAATCCGAGGTGCACTGATCAATAGGATGTGCAGAATGTATGAAAGTACTTCCAAGCTTTACAATGTGGAGGCTCTGTAGAGTGCACAATGGTACCGTGTCTGCTCGCATGAAAGTTTAGCATTTTTCAATAGCACTTCTTCATTGTATTTATGTTTCTCAATGCCGATTTTGCATTGCTGGTGATGATAATTTTGATCATTAATTGTTAAACGAAATTTGCTTTTGGCGCTGTCATCTAATTTGTTGCTGCTGCTGCTTTGTTATAAGCAGGCTGGCCTTGCTCTTGGGGATCTAAAGTCAGTCAAAGATCTTTATGATTTTAAAACATTGTCTGTTCTTTTCCTTATCGGATCTGTTGTCATCATTCCTACTCTCTTGAAGAGGAAACGAGTGTACGAATAAGCTATGACTGAGCTCCCTTGGAGGCCAAACTGGAGGGATGATGGGGACTCCCTTGATGGTTATGCTTACATTGCAAGACCTGAGGAGGAACTGAGGTGCAACAATTACACTTAGTTGATACAATGTAGCAGCAGGCTGTTTACGGGTTCTTATTAGTGCTTTGAAAAGCACAGAAAATAGGAGTGTTACTTGGTTCTTTTTGTTTCTGTATGTTCGTGATCATCCCTATCTAGTGATTTTCTCACTACTTGTGGGGGCAGGAATACATGGGTTGGAAGTCCAGTATATAAAACATTAGACTGTAGCAGTTATGCAAAATAGTGTCTGATTGAATTTCTGATCTGATAATCATATCAGTCATTTTCTCCAGGGAAAAAAGGTTAACCAGTATTTGCTGATGTTAGAGTTGATATACACTGTTCTCCACTCTCATTGCATGGCTTAGTTGAAGATTGCTGATGTTAGAGTTGATATACACTGTTTTCCACTCTCATTGCATGGCTTAGTTGAAGAAGATCTCTATGTACTGGGATGAAGAGAATTAGCACATCTGCTTTGTTGAAAGAACAGTGTGCACATATTTGTTCTGGTTCTCTCTTCAAATAATGCTGTTTGGATGTTTTGTAAATTCCAGTTTGAGTTGGAATATTTTTTAGGGTAACCAAGCTAAACAATTGCATTCTTCGAATTAGTGTACGTGTTCCGTTTCGTTTTATTTTCCTGAACCAACCAAATAAAAATTATTCTCCATTTTTTTACCAGCTTTTTGTTTCCAATTCCCCTCCACAAATCCAAAAATAACATCAGTGAGGCAGAAATTGCAATAAATTAATCAGTACTCAAACTGTTAATACCTACGCAGGTATCAGGAAGTGCCAAGAACTTGCAGTGAGGACCAGAGTTTCTGTGGTAGCATAAAATTACAGCACCATATATATGCTGGAAACTAGAAAGAGTGTAATAACCCGAATTTTCATAAAATAAAAATTCAAATTATATTTTAATATTAATAATTTTCTCGGAAAATTATTTCATCACCGGTCGATTTATTTAAATCAGTATATATTCGTCCGCGTAAATTCG
>JAXBDA010008947.1:0-13619 GCA_036023075.1 Gaultheria prostrata
TATTTATGTTAGATCCATCTCTGTTACCTGTAGTCATGATAGCAGATCTGATGGCAGCAGGAGACCAGTCAGGGTGTGCTGATTTGAGGAGGGCAACAACTCCTGATACATGAGGGCATGACATGGACGTTCCCGACTGGAAATTCCAGTTCACAGACCGTTTGTCCAATCGTGCTGGGAATGGTGGGGAGTGGGGAGGCCATGCTGCTAATATGTTGATCCCTGGAGCAGTTATGTCTGGCTGTACTTGCAAAAGAAGAAGAAGAATTAATCAAAGCGATTTAGCAAATGGCATGGTTATTAAGTAATAACAAGCTTCTTATTATCGTCAGAGGCGGAGGCGCTACATGATTCAAAGGGTGGTCACTTAAATACCCTGGACTTTGATATTGTAAGAGCAGATCTTTTGTTTGAACACCCTCTAACATTTATGCTGAACAACCCCATCTGAATTTCACTCTCCTGCTCCTTTTTCCTTTTCCTTCTAGCAGTTATGCTTAAAACCCTCCACGTGTATTCCAATCTCCTGTTCCTTGTTCACCAGTGTTTATCACAGCTTTTTCTCTCTTCATATTTTCAATAGTGTTTATCATATCAACTCGGTGGTTGAGATATTAGTTCCATCATAGCAAATTTATTCATGAATTTGGTATCATTTATAAATCAACTTTTAACACTGTATGAAGAAGATAGACTTATTTGATTATAGGAGAGAGTTTAAAACAATCTCATAGTCTGGGTCAACGACATTGTAAAATATGCAACTCAAATATTGCTAGCAAGTACCAACTATTAATTGCCACTACGTATCCTATAGGGGTTGTTAGCAAGACCGGTCCAACAAATAAGGTTATAAGAGCAAATGGGAGGTTCTGATTTCCAACATTTCCTGTGGTGAGGATTGGGTAGAATTCTTTACTGAAATTACGTTTGTCTCACCGGGTTTATCAACAAGTTTTCTTTAATGATCACCCTTGAAAAAAAATTCTAGAACCGCTTTTGATCATCGTTGAGGTTTGATGGAAGGTGCTAATAATGCCAACACTATTTATGTTAGTGCCAAATGCAACTCCTGCATGCTCGCTCACTAGCAGTATTCCCTTGGAAATCAATTTTTTTTTTTCCCGGTAAATCTTGGAAATCATATTAAGCGGGATAAATTGGACACCTAAGCATTCCATCGAGGAAAATGATAATGCCAAAACTGCTTTTCTTTTCTTTTGATTTTTTTCATTATGAACCTAATGCCTTAATACCCCAGTCCTATGTGTACCCTTACCATGCAGCAACTGCAATATCTTTATAGCTAATCGGCCCCAAAATAGTGAAAATAAAAATATATAATACGAATACAAGAAAAAAGAACTATGCAACAATATTCAATCAGGGAAGGTGGCTTTCCTCCAACTCAGAGTTGCTGAAATCTCATGTTACCCAATACGTGGCAGGCTTAGAGCCAACCACGTGTCTTATGTCATGCAAAATTTGAAAAATGAAAAAGTTCAAAAGGTGTTTTATGACATGTTTAACTTTTAACAACAGTTCAGCATTTGAATTTTGTCACATTTGCCCAAAGATGGTATATAATTTCCCATAATTAATGAAACAGATGAAAGTCATGTCGAGACATCAGAATATTTCTATGACCACAGATGAACAAATCCGAAGATCTACCAGATGGAAAAAAAAGAAAAAAAAAGGAACCAGAGAGACTCAATTAAGAAAAGTGTACACTACATTACACTACCTACCTTGAGAATATCTGGTGAAAGGGAGCTGGGTCCCCTGGAAGAAAATTGTGCAACAACAGGTGCCGGTGACTTCTTGATAACAGTCATGCTCGGTGATATCTGCACGACTGCCTGCCTTCTGTTATATTGCATTACCAATTACAAATGAATCGTGTTACAACCTTCAATAGTATAAAGATATAATTCACAGTTTATAATCAACAAAGGCGTTATATTAATCTATCACTTACTGGGGACGTAACGCTAGATAGTGAGACATCCTGGTCCCTTGGATGATGTCAACACGAATGGTGGGGATGATATCCACATCAGGAACCTGCTTGTTCAGAGGCTCCACAAAGATCAGGGCTGAGGCACGGGCACTGAATGCAGCAAATTCTGCGTCCTCCACGAACACTGATTCAGGGGTGGAGAAACACAAGATCACCTTGCCCTTGGCTGTTTTGTTATTCCAGTGCTCTATCGTGCATACCCTACACATGCATGGATGTTTGCACTATATTGCCTCATACAAATCTCAGCAATGACTGAAAGACACATGTAGACATATGGGCGGAGGTGTGTAGGGGCCCAGCAGTGGCGGAGCCAGAAATCGAAGTCGGAGGGGGCCAGATTATGAAAGAAATTTTTGTACGATGATTTTTTCAAGACTAAATCTAGTCATTCGATTTTCAATGGGATGGTTTTGACAAATTAAAAAAATTAATCTCGAGTATTTTTGTTATCACATCACTCGACGAATGCAGTATCATTATCGCATGGGTATCATTCACCATAATTTAGTGTTCTCGAAATGAAAATTGTTCTTACTTTTTAATTATTTCCGAAATTGAATAATTTTTTAAGAATATCAACACTATGTAGCTCCGCCCCTGGGGTCCGGGGCTAAATTTTAAAAGTTTACTGATATTGAATGTAATATAATTATTATTTACTAAAAATCAAAATAATTTTGATTAGATATAATTAGAAATCAAAATAATTCTACTTTGTCATGTAAAGTTTTCTCAATTTCTATCATATACAAAAATAATTACATGAGTGTTGTAATTGTAGACCAAAAAACAAAACAATGATCATATACAATACAGTAATGTACCACACAAACTACACGATACGCTGAGTACATTTTTGGTTGAAAATACTTTTCTTAAGCCGGCCCCCCTCAGTCTAAAATTCTGGCTCTGGCACGGTGTAGACAGTGCATTGTGTGAGCGCACGCGCATGAGAGAGAGAGAGAGAGAGAGAGAGAGAGAGGTTACCCATTAGCAAAATAATCACTTGCACGCACCAATATTGCATCAATTGGTTTGACAACAAAGCTTTGTCCCTGGACAAACAGGAGTCATATAAGTGTTGCTCATGCATGATCTCACATTTTGGATGAGTTTTCCTGGATAAGGATTCTTACTATGAACCATTTTTTGTGCAAGCTATGTTGGTACCGTAATTTTCATTCCTATTATCGGATCCAAAAATTGTAGAGATAAAATCATAAGGTAACTAACTGCCTTTATAGATTCATGGATTAGAGCTTCACATAAAATTAAATATCTTGTGGGACTGCATTTTCCACGTTTGGAGGAAACCTTTGGTTTAAGAAAGACAGAGATATTGAACAATTAGTCTCACAATAAGCAATAATAAGGGATGCAACGAGAATATTACTTTCACTAATGGTCCAATGAGAGTACTGCTATCGGTTAGTCCGGGCAATCAAATAGATGCGAGAGGATCATGCGAGGGGACCATATGATACCGTGTTATGAATGCTACATAAATGTGAGACACAAGAAGGGAAACTCATGGTTTCTCTTGAGAATATAAATAATAAAGTTGCCCCTCTCTAGCAGCTTACGGTTTTAGATGAGTTAGTGGTTAACAATGTAATATGGTAGTAGAGCCCATAATAGATCCTGTGTTCGAACCTTACCGCCTACCTAATGATTAAAATTTACACGTGTTTAGTCCACTTATGTGAGTCTGGCTACGCATAAGGGGGCTTATTGAGAATATAAATAATAAAGTTGCCCATCACTCTAACAGCTTAAGCTTTTAGATGAGTTGGTGGTTAATAATAATAATAGTTAATAGTTGCCATAATCTACAGGCGGAAAACATCTTTACACTAGTACAATAATGCATTAAGATCACTCCATAAAGGGAGGTTACCATGAACGGGAGGTTGCTATCCAGCAATATCCGGGTCGGAAATGTTCGATCAATAGATGAAGCAGCCACACAAATGCTCCATGGTGCAACATTGTCAACCACAGAGGGATCTGGTCCATCATTTCCCCCAGAAAACACTACACTAACACCCTTTTGCATAGCATGAAAGGAACCAATATCAGCACTAGATTTAAAGAATGGCAGAAACGGTGGCTTTCCCCCAAAAGAAGCCGATATAACGTCAACTCCATCGCTCAACGCATCATCAAATGCCGCCATTATATCAGCTTCGCTGCACCTTCCTAGTATACCCCAACAAATTTTGTACACAGCTAGTCGGGCCCTTGGGGCCCCACCTCTAGCTGTGCCTTGCGCAATGCCGAAAAAGCTCGCGTTTTTAACTAATGATCCCACGGCGGTCGAAGCCGTGTGGGTCCCATGGCCATTGAAATCACAAGGCGATGGTTTTTCTGAGTTTCCAGTAGCATTTAGAGGCCCGAAGTCTTTCTCATAGCCTTTGAAATAGTATTGAGCGCCTATTAGCTTCCGGTTGCATGCTTTTTTTGGATCAAACTTTTCTCCGGAAACACATTTTCCCTTCCATGATTTTGGAATGGGCCCCATGCCGGGCTCTTCACGAAAGCTATAGGATTCCGGCCAAACACCTGACCAATGATGAATAGATGCAGTGATACAGAATAGAGATGGTATTGAACTATCTAAAAGCCAAATTTAGGTTTCCTTCCATGAAATCAAACACGGAGTACTGCTTTGGACTAAAAAAAATATTGCAACTTTATATTTAAGTAACATGATTTTCCATTTTTGTAATCTAGAGGTGATTTGTCTAAAAGGCCAATGTTCAAATATTGGCAGATATACTACATCTGTTTTCCTAGCCTCCTGATACTGATGAAACACGTTGTACTGTATCAGAATCCGGTTTGCTACATGCACTAAAACTTGTACCAACAATTGCACAAACTCTCTCATACGGGATATGTGAGACCTGCCACTCATATGTGGGTCCCACATATCCATGTGAGGGAGTTTGTGCAGTTATTGTTATAAGTGTTAGTGCCTCTATCTTTTCTCGTATCGGAATAGCCACTAAGTTTAGAAGGTCGCATATCTGCATGCCTTGTTACTATACCTCTATCAAATGACTACAGATCTTTTGAATGAGAATGCATAGTCATAAAAAAAACTTTAATTGATAAGGCTTTTGGAGAATAGACAGATGCAATGAGCCAATGAAGGTGGTAGAAGAAGATGGCAATAACTAAGTCATTCTATCTTTTGACCCATTTCTCATGGGAGTTCTCTCTCCACTACTTTTTGTTTCTGAAAAAACTTCTTTATTTGCTGATTTAGTGATATAAAACAAAGCTAGGGTTTACAACGTAGAACAAATGCATGCAAGTTCAGTCTGAAAACCTGAATCAAGGACTGCGACAATTACATCATCTCCATAAGCTAGTTGCAATGGAGTAGCTTCACTACTACGGCTTGCCCATGTAAGCCCCAAGAAGTCCCAGCTTCTCGTCGTGTGTAACTCCATTATTCTGCTCCTAAACACCGATACAACTTCATCCATCGCTGCAAAGTTCAATATCCTTACATCATTGATTTGCTAGTCAAAAAACTTCCTTTAGCAAAAAGAAAGAAAGATAGAAGGGGTTAGTTTATTACCCGCCAAGGTGGTGGCTTGGGTTGAATTAAGCAATGCTGAAAACCCTGAGAAGCTATGTTTGTAGCTGTACAGCATGGATTTCTCTGCCTCTTCTTTCCTATACATGAAGGAAACAAAAAACAAAAAACAAAAATCGTACTTAGGTTTAAGATTTCGCTCTTATTTTTTGCTTTTCAAAAAGAGGAATGAGAGGAAAAGCTTTAAAGCTAGCAAATATTTACCTTTCAAAGACATTAGAGAGGAGCTGGAGGTGATGATTAGTCGTAAGAATAGGATCACGGATTTTGTTTAGCCCTAGGTAAACTACGTACACCTGTTAACAAGGATAATTGAAGATTAGATGAAATAATATTAAGCGAAGGGATCATGAAAGTTTGAGAACTTATAGATTATGAAAGGCATGCAGATACTTGAGAGGTGGATACTGAGAGACTCAAATAAAGCGAAAGTGAGAGGGATAGGGATAGGCCCCAAAAACACTGAATAGAGATGGCCATTGTCTCCCATATGCATGGTAAGAAAACACATACACAGCTTAAATACTGAAGTAAAGGTACGGTTGATCTATGGTCTCAATAGAGGGTGCCATAGTAAAAGGACTGTTGGTTGTGGAGCGCGTAAATTTGAAGGCTATGAAAGCTGCAAGAACAGTGACATTCCTTCATGGAACCATCATGATTGTAATCTCCATTCTAAGCTATTTTTATAAAGAGGGGCCAGGTGATTTGCACCCTCCCTCTTCTCCTTTTACACCATTTACTTTTGCACTAAGTATACGAGTCTGTACATGAGAGTACCTTCATAAAGCTACATCATAGGTCCAATGAATACTGCAAAGAGAAATGCATGTGCTTCATCATTCTGACGGGAACCCTTTCTTTGATTCATTAGTCTCCTCAGCCTAAAATGACATTTATTGCAATTCTCAGTACAAACAAAGTACGTTTAAGTTGACATAATTGCTTTCCTATATATCAATATATCTTGTAAAAGACAAGGATCGCTATAATCATTTTTATTTTTTTTGATAAGTAACAAATAGTATGGACAATGATCCCTATAATCATATTTGCTTTTGGGTAATTAAGATGCTTCTTTTAGGTCATTCTGCCCTCTCAACCAACTTTTTTGCATTAAACTAAACATACACATTATACTGGATGATAAGTTAATAACAGTTCCATGAAACTTTGAAGGTATCAAACTCTAAAATGGTGTATACATTTCTAATATTCTGATCTTACATTTACTTGATTACACTCAGCAAAATTAAATTCAATCCTGGTAACCATGAACTTTCTATAAAGAGGTTAAAACATGGGATTACATGAATTCTCATTGGGCTAACATTCTTTGTGTAAGCATTCTACTCTTTTAAGCTCCTCTCTGTAGTACATATAACAACTACTTCAACCTGGATTAAACAAATGGTTGTTTAGAATCAAATAAAGGTACATAGACTGCATTAATAAAACCTATTCCTTCATTAGCCAACATAAACACATCTAGGAAGCTCTCTGTACCTAGCTATGGAAGGCATTCTGATCTTTTACGTTACTTTATTTGTCAAGTGTAAACAAAGTTTTAACCTCACAAAAATATGCAGATTAAAGGACTATGAAGCAGATTCTTTATAAGAACCATACTGCATTTACACAACACAAACACCTCTATTCAGCAATGTATAATATAGCTATTGCTGACCCAGGCTACGAAAAGTATTATTAGGGGATGCAATAGATATTCATGCTCATCTGATTCTCTGTGAAAATTGTAGGATTTTATTTATCTTGTTAACTATCCAATTAACATGCCCTATGTGTGCACCTACTCAAAAGAATCAAGCTCTAGAAAACTAAGGAATCTACCTATGTATGTAATCATCAACACAAGTAACTAGCTAGTATGTCAAGACTGGTTATACTACAATGAGAAAATAAGTAGACTTATAAAGGTTGATAAGCAACCCTTGGAAATCATTATCAGTTAGATCTTCCTTCAACGTTGCGTGAACTAAGCTCAATTCTTTTGCGTAAATACAATGTTATAATCAAGGACCTAAAACTTACGAAGCACGCTTAACCTTCCAAGATGAATTTATCATTAGACTTTTCATATGAACACTAGGAAGATGCTTTGTCAATAGGCATCTGAATTCAGTCACAGGGAACCCTATGATTGCATCTTCAAGCATCATAATTTCTGATTGAACTAAAGCATCTAGTTTGCTTTGATAAGCAGGGATTTCAAGTGCAAAATTAGGATTTGTCCTCTCTTGGATCATTTAAAGTTAGCAAGGATATACAACCAATTTTAATACTCTCCAACAATGAAATGTATAAAAGGCAACTGGAATCATTGATAACTGATCAGATATACGTCTAAAGAATAAACCAGTAAATAGAACCAACTGGCAAGTCTCAACAAATACGACAATATTACATGTCATGCATTCCCATGTGTAAGTATTACACAAAAATAATAAAGTTACAAAATAAAGAACGAGGGACAGGAAGCTACTAACTTGCCTTCTCACCACCCAAAAAAATAAATAAATAACCCCGAGCTTTCCTGCTTATGCAAAATGAGAGGTAGGAGAGTAGTCAAAGCAAAAAAATATTTATTTATTTATTTTTTGAACGGCAGCAAAAAAATGTTTATAGGTAGGTGATGATGTCATTTGCAGTTACAGAAGTAATTTCATCATCTAAGCAATTTTATGAAAGATAAAAATCAAGGTGAGTGATATATAGAGTAGACCCAAAAAGCCAAGTTTTATCCAATGTCAGGATATAAAATATATCAGAGTTTCCTTTCGTTAAGCATACTAAGAAATGGGAGGTTTTAAGGTGGAAGCTTAACTAACTTGCCTGAAACTTTTCCAAAAAATATATATTTCAAATTTTCTGTCTGTATGAGAGTAGTTCATAGTGAAAGTTGCTTCTTGGTAACAAAAAGTGTCAGCTTTAGTTACTCTGAGGGAGAACTTATGAAAAGGGTAATTTAGACGTTGCATCAGGAATGACAAGAGTATCTGCAAATCAAAGAAGGAAGTGATAGGTTGGACCTTTCTCAGTAATGACAAGGAAACCCACGTAAAACATTAGAATGGGTGCCAATATAATTCCTTTTCTTAAAGAAAGAAAATAACTTTCTTTCACCTCACAGCAGTGCTGTTGGGATTTTAATTGGACTAACCAAGTAAACACCCTATCTACAAATTCTACATTGTGAAAATTCTACGTAAATATGAAGTGAGAAACATGCTCCAAAAAACGTCAAAAATAACATATTGAACGTAGCCCTAGATCACTCACCACAAAGGACAAAATAACATGTCACTTCCATTATTAGAAGGGGACCAAACTTTGAAGGTACCTTTTTACCCTTTGATGAATCAGGGTATCTCCATTATCTGCAGCTAAGGAAGTTGATTCCATGATTGCTGAGTGGGAGTTTGGATGATGAGTCATTCAATTTTGCAAAGTGGATTCTTTATCAGTGTAATCCAATTAAGGTAAGTAATTTGGGGTGCTTTCCCATTTTATGATCATCTATGGTGACGATTAACACATCATATGCTGGTTAATGATGCTCATTATTTGGATATATGTTGTTAGTCTATTATTCATTATTATCATTAGAGGTGATTGAAGTGTCTGATTTTGCATGTGAGAGACAGGTCAAAACTAGTGTTAGTCCCTGTCGTGCTTTTCCAAGTCATACAAAAAAGATATCTCTAGATTTTTCTTCCAATGAGGACTCCTCCAAAGTGATGGTCTTACTCGTCCCAAGCTTTTCACAAGAATGAGAATGTCAAACCAATAGTGGAATGTGGGACATTCAGCTCAGCTTTCCACTCCATAAAATTTTGAGCTTGTTGTTTATATTGAAGATAATCCAAACCCATGTCCGAATGTGGGCGTGAGGAAGAGAATTATCAAGCCTTTTGGACACTACAAGGAGGACGAGAAGGGGAAAAAGGGTATTTTAGGTGCATGGCGTGGTAAGAATTTTGACGTACACGAATATTAAGATAACTTAGAAGTGCTAAAAATGAGAGAGATTTGCATTGAAACAGATAGACATAAGTTCTTTTCTCTCTTTCTTCTTTTTGTGGAACATGTAATCTTGTGCACAAAAAGAATACTTTGGGCTTATGCTTGGTCCTCAATCCATCTACTTGGTATTTGGTACCATTTTCTTCCTATTTGTGATACACTTTCGGATTTTTTTTTTTAAATTACTGAAAAGTGGTCCCTAGAAATCAGGTCAAATTGGTAATCTTGCGTCCGCCACGGGTGTCAAGAGTGTTTTTTTATTGGTCCCAAGGTCTATTGCCGTGCATGAAAAGCCTCAACTCAGGGGCATTTTAGGTACTTTGGAATTAGAACCAATTGGCCCCGCCAAACACCCCTGTCCCCTACATAAACCACTTTCTCAGCCCAAAATAGGGCACCCCAAAGGCTCAAAGACATTGTTTTCAAAAAAAAAAAAAAGGCTCAAAGACATTGGAGTGAGAAGAAAAGAAGATTTGGTTGCATGAATCCAGCTACTCTATGGTCTGCTTTTGGACTGTAGAACAGAGTTCATGTAATCGCAGTCGTCCAAAAATATTTTTGATGTTCTATATTTATTGAAAGAATCTTACCATATCAATACTTTCACAAATCTTGACTATTAATTGTCGAGATGACCACTGCACTGACTTTCCAACTACCGAGAAAACACTGAGCCCCTTTTGTATGGTGACAAAAGGTTGGAAAAAGAAAAGAGAATCATTTTACTTACTATCTGAATAGCCAAAAGATAAAAAGATGCCGTTAAAAAAAAAAAAACAGAGAGAGACAAGGAGAAGAGCTGAGAACTAAAAAATAAAATTCACTAATTATTTATTCATTACTATGTTTCTCCCCAAATCTTTTCAATTCGTTATTTTCTGTCCTTTTTTTCACTTTCGAAAGGGCTGTAAACCAACACTGATAAAAACCCACGATTCAACCCAGATTATTATAGCATTATTATATCAGAAACCAAACGAAAAGTAGTATACCACTCACCTAACTGATCGATAATCATACCGTAAAAAATAGAAAAAGCACACAAATACATACACTAAATTAACAAAATGGGGCCCAACAAACACTCAGATCTTCATCATATAATAATGCCAGTAACACATAAAAAGAAACGTAAAGCACATAGCTATGTGTTTGAGTGATTCAAACCTCAATCGGCCACCACGTCTTCCATTTGTGTCGCCTCACAATCTCAGGCTGAATCAAAGAAGAGTGAGAGACTGCTTGGGGAGAGATTTTGGGTCGCTGAGGACTGAGTTTTTTGTTGCTGTTAAAAATAAGAAGGTGATTTTGGGGCTTCCTTTTTTTACAAGGCACTCCAAAATTCAAGGGTGTTTGGTGGGCATCCAAAGAGGCCCAATGAAATTTTAGCCTGCATAGAAGATAATATTAGGCTGCGAATTTGTACATGGTCGCCTTTCCCAAACTCTGTTGAGAACCAAAGTTTATGTTATCTTTGGAACATCTCAGCTAGGGTCCTTGGGGATGCCACTCATTAGGTTGTTTTGATTTGTTGTAGTTTGTTGTAGGCTTTCTTTGTACAGTTTTCTGTATGGTGGGTTTATCCCGTTGTTCTTTGGTTGGTTGGTTATAAAATACAGCACTTACCAAAAAAAAAAAAAATTTAATGAAGTTACAAAACTAACATTTTCAAACTATAAAAATTACTTAAGGCACTCCATCCCTAAATTATCTCCTCATTTACTAAGGCACTATAAACGAAAAAATTTACCAAAATCAAAAGGAAATCTTTAATCCAATGTATCTATACCCCTTTTTTTTTTATCAGCAACAAGATTTTTATTAAATTCGACAAAGGGTACATCGAGGAAAACTACATACAAAGCACAAATCAACGAATAGGCCGGGAAAGAAAAAAATTCGGCAAAATGCTGAAAGAAAAAAAATGACAGAAGCAAAATACAACCAAATTCGAAAGCCGAAAGCAGAGGGGTGCATAAGGAGAATAACAATACATTTCTGCATAAACATAATCAACAGCCCCCTAACATATCCAAAGCCCACAATTGCTGCATATATGTGGTGTTACTTGATTGCACCATTTGCACAAAAACCCTCTATGAAAATTACCAACAATATACATTTCTGCTCGGAATGGGTTTTAACCTGCCGATTAAGACTATGAACCAGACTATCACCATTTGATATCAACAACTACTACCCAACAATTAGGCCCTCATCTCAAGATTATCCAAAATTAACTTGAATAATATTTAAATGAGTTAATCCCCATTAAGCTTGTCAATGGGTTACCTGTATACCCCAGCTCTGGAGAAATCGGATTCTAGACAAATTGGGGCTGTTAACTTAAGCAATTTGGAACTGATTTTTCTGGTGATTTGCAACTGGGTTTCCAGATTTGGGTTTAGGGTGGCCCTACTTAAACCCCTCTCGTACAGCCACAAAGCCTCTTGGATTTGTAGTTGATTGTTGATGTAGACAAGAAAATACTCCACTCCACACCTTCGCATCTACTTAAACCCTCTCGTATAGCTACCGCTGCTTCCCTTCTTTTGTGTATTCTTTCTTCTTCCGTTAACAAGGGGAGGCAGAGCAGAAGAGTAAAGTTTTTTTGGAGTGCCTGAAGTAAATCATGAAACTTGCAAAAGGGTAATTTTGGAAAATCACTATAGCTGGGAGCCCCAACATCAAAAAAGGAAGTGCTAAAATCAATTTCCAAAAAAAAAAACAGGACTGAGTTTTGTCCCCAATTTCTCAACTTATTATTTACTCCCTGGTGTTGGAATGGCTTTGCGGACGGTAAATCAGCAGATTTTGTTTAGGGTCAGTTTGTTGTGTGGATTTCGGATTAAATTTTGTCGTTCACACCGGACCCTTTTTTATTTTGTATGGTCCGCATAGTATATTTGTTGAAAATATATCACCTCATCGGATATTAATAGGTATTTGAAAAATCAAAGTTTGGTCTATAAAATGGACGATAATGTACTCAAAATCCATGACTATCTATTTTATTTACCAAAATTCGATTGTTGATATACTAATCGATGTTGGATCGACTTGATTATTTGCGTAAATATACTACTCTACAAACCTTATAAGATAAATAATTCATGTTACAAAAAAAATACACGGTGAGACCCACAACGGTGAGGATATTACGACCACATTAACATCTGGCATCAATTGCATTGCAGATAAAAAAATAAATAAATCTGGCATCTATTACATTGGATTTTAATAACAACCTTTTGACAAGGGGCGAAACCAGGAATCTCTGAGATACCTGATTTCTTATTTGTTGCTAATTAAAAATTGAATATGTATTACTATTTGAGAATTACACTATTAGCGATTGACCGTCCTTAGGGGAGCAAAATTGTGAAAAGAATATCTATTTGCTTGAATTATACATAGAAGTTGCAAATGTATATTTTTTATTGAAAATTGTGTGTTGAATTTTAACCTCTCTAGCATTTGACGAGTATCATTGACACTTATTGACTTAATTAGTTAAATTTGTAGTGTTAGAATTAAAGAGGGCAAACTTCTTGTTTTAATGGGATTGCTTCACACGTATTGGGCAATTCTGCTAAAATCGTGGGGTTAAATAACACTTTTGCTATAAACATTTAAGCAATTCAAGGGGCAAATATAGAAGACAAAAGGATAAAGTTACCCCACTTATTACATAGGCCCTTGCTTGTGATGATGAAGCGCATAACATGCCAGTAGTTCTTTAAAATAGCTAAAATAATTGCAACAACTTTATTAATCTTGAAAACTGAATATGTCACAAAATAGATCTAGAAACCCAACATAATAACAAAAATATTAAAATGTAGGTGGAAGAGTTTTGTGGGAAACAAAAGGTTTTTGTGGGTAGTAGAATGTATCCTGTATACTTTTTATTGACACAGATGCAATGTGTATATATATATA
>JAXBDA010008948.1:0-13618 GCA_036023075.1 Gaultheria prostrata
AAATTAAGAAATATTAGGAAATTAGGAGACAGAAATATTAGGAAAATCAGGAGAGAAACATTAGAAAAATTAGGAGACAGAAAGGGTGTTTTGGGGGTTTTTTTGAATTTCAGGATGGAATCATAAGTATTCGAACTCTATAGGATGGAATCATAATGATCTTTTTTGTACAGGATTATAGCTTCAAATTATAAAAAAATAATTAAATAGATTAGGTTTTGCAATTATATAATTAATTTAATGCACAATCGAATTTGAGACAGCACAAGGGCAAAAGAGTCATTTGACAGCTTTTTCCATTATTCACCCCCTCTTATTTATAAAACATCCAAACCAAGTCAAAAGTTATCCCCCTATTTAATCCCTCATTCAAATCGTCTACTTTTTTTATCCCCCTCTATAAACATCATATCAATGTGGGCCAACCCTCCATTAATAATACCTCCTCTTATCTTATCCTCCCTCCATAACTTATCCCCTGAAAAAATTACCCAATCCAATCGAGGCCTAAGGGTGCAAGAGGGGAGAAAATTTTGGATGCAAATAGAGTAGGGGTGACGTGGTGCCCCTTCGGCGCATTCGAGCAGTCCAAAAATACATCGGACGGCTCGGATTGAAACACATTTTTTCTTTTCTTTTCTACTAATTTTTTTAAAAATCCGGACGACACATTCAATCCGGACCGTCTATTGCATTGTTGGACGGCCCGGATGTGCCGAGAGGTACCACGTGGTACCCTCCCGTACCCAAAATTTTCTTGCAGGATGGGGTCCGGCCTTTGCACACCTCTCGTTTATCCTATTAGTTCTACTATATTTTTGGATTTGTTTGTAAAAGTTAGTACTCCTTCCATCTCAAATTTTTTGTCTACTTGCATAATTCACGGCACCTCAAAAAAATTATTTATATTTTTAAATGTATCATGTTATATATATTCAATATGAATCTCGTTTGACAGTTCTTGATGTTTTATTAAATAAAGTTTTCAAAATTGTAAAAAAATATTATAAATTGAAAGATATAAGTCATTGAAAATTAGCACACATGCACCTAAATAAACAAAAAATTCGGGACGGAGGGAGTATGAAGAAAAAGAATAGCCCCGACATCATACGCTCAAGTAAAAATTCTTGCAGTGCTCGTCCAACGATAACTTATTTTCTTCCAAAAACGTATACTCATGTAATTCACTTTGGTCTTTTTGTTATTTTATGGCTTATATTTCCCTGTAAAATCGGCTACCCAACCCCAAGGAAAAAAAACAAAATTCGTAAATGAAAATGGAGATATTCATAGGAGAGAGAAAAAAAGAGAAAAATTAATTCAGCAGCTTTTTTTTTTTTTTTTTTGGTGCAATGGAAATTCATTCAGCAGCTTATTGTGCACGCCTCAGAGAAGATAGTGGAGCACGTTCAATATAAAACACACTCGCGCCTTCTCTCTCCTCTCTCTCCCTCTCTCTCGCCCTCTCCTCAAACTTGATCAGAGCAGAGTCCTTGAGGAGAGAGAAACAACAATGGCGATAGGGATAGAGTCTGATGTAGCAAATTACAAAGAGGAAGAAGAAGCAAGAAGGGAGATATGGGTGAAGCATTACTGTTCGTCTCACCAGATACTGCTAGTCGGTGAAGGGGACTTTTCTTTTTCTCTGAGTTTGGCTCACTCCTTTGGCTCTGCTTCTAACATTCTCGCTACTTCTCTCGATTCCTACGGTATCTTTCAACCATTTGGTTTTCCTTTTCGTTTTTGATTATCGATTTTCTTACTTTTTTGACTTTCTTTTTTCTGCTATCTATTTTGATTGAAAAATGACAATCTTACTTAGGGCTTTGTTAAAACGTCTCGAATCAATGGGTATTTCCATTAAACTATGGTAAATGAGAAAACCCATAATGGATATTCGACTATAGTTGTATGTGTGTATGCATTTGCAATTTTTCCCGTACGGTGTGATGCATTCTCTGTTCTTGTCTGTGGTGATAATGGCCATTAGTTGCTACTTTTGTATTCTAGGATGTGGAAGCTTATGTGGGTAAACAGCTTGTAAGTTTTCTTTAGCCAAAAAGCATTCTTGGCTTGTTGCGTATACAGTTGTTTCCTTTATTACCTAGTAAGTATTTGATTAGTGAATGGGGTTGTGCGGTGTCAGTGCCGAAAGGAATGTTCCCTAGTAGATCCTGCCATTAATCATATGTTTGTCTCAAAAAGATTGAGCTATGCTTATGTAAGTATGAACTAATTCAGAGCGAAATGGCTCGTTAAATGAGTTATGTAGTTTGTTTGATGGTATTTACACCCTTTACATTTATAATGCAAATCTTGTGATTTTTTTCATTGTCGTTGTACGTATGCATTTCTATACTACTATTTTTCCCTCCTGCAACCCTGTCACTATCGTTATCAACCAACATTTTATTATGTATTGAAGACTCTGTGCAGAATGTGGGAGTAATTCCCCATTTCTTTGGCTCTTTCTTCCATAAATTTGTATTCTTCCGTTTCTGAAAAGGATTGCTTTGATTCTCGTGTTTTTGTTGTTTTTTTAATTCTCATAAAATTGGGAATTGACTTATCCTGGCTGATACTATATCCAATTTAATGGAGGCCTTATCACCTTACTTCTCAATTCCTAGATTTCTTGAAGTTGTGACAAAAACCCCGCTAAATATGTCTATGTATGGTTGCAAAGTTAGTTGCAGCTTCTTCCTTACTAAACAATGTGATACAATCTAAAATTAGTTGCAAAATTAGTTGTTTCTTGAACCAGATACCAAGTCACTGGAAAAAAAGGAAAACGGTTTCGTAGTATGTTCAATCGAAATGCCCTATTATCTTATCACCCCATTTCAAGATTTTATTTTTTGATCTGCTGCAGCTGTACATTTGAATTAATGGATTACTGTTGTTGTGGCGAAGGAGAAATAAATTGGATGTTGCTTTATTATTTATCGAATAAGACAATTTTTCAATCTCATAGTAATACATATGATATACATACTTGTGGTTTAAGTTTTCTGAAATTGAGTCCATTTGTTTAAATTCTTTACGTTTCTCCTGTTCTCTCCTTGTTACTGTTTTCTTCCTGGAAGTGATGTGCTCTAGTAATCTCTAACTAGATATGTTGATCAAGAAGTACAAGCAAGTAAAGTTGAATTTGGAAAAACTGAAGTTGTTGGGAGCATCCATTTTGCATAGAGTGGACGCTACCAACATGAAGCTTCATACTGATCTCAAAATGCGAAAGTTCGACCAGATTATCTTTAACTTTCCTCACGCAGGCTTCCATGGAAAAGAAGACAATATCCATCTCATCAAGTAAGTGGCCTTCTGGTGAAATTACCTCATATTTTCTAAATCTTGTCCAGCCAAGTTTATATAAATGCATTTGTTTTAAGTTTAAGGTTGCTACGCTTGCAACCTTCCTTCTTGTTGTTCCACATTCATCATGTTTTTTCTTTCCCTCCTATGTTACATGGACTCGGGTACGAGTATCGGGTGCGGGTGCATGTCCAAGCGTCGGACCTTCCTAGACTTAAATCTTAGGATACTGGGATATGTGTCCCACAACGGGATACGGGTACGAGGACACGTCCTGAACACCTATTTGTGGTATATATCTTGCATGACTAGAGTAGGTTATATATTGTAAATTATACTTAATAATGTATTTAAACAAGAAGAGTTGAGAAAAATGTGTTTTTTCTATTTCATGTCCATGTGAGAGTCTAGAAATGTCGCTTTTCTAGCTAATTTGGTAATCTTTTTCTATAAATATCATACAATTAGAGGATCCGAATGTCCAAAATGGATACGGGTGTTGGAGTGTCCAAAATGGATACGGGTGTTGGATAGAGGACACGGGTACTTCAGTCAAAATGAAGGATGAAACCTCTGTTCAATGTGCCGAAATGGACATTTTGATAATGGACATACCTTTGATAAACACACGTGTCAAGATGTTTAAGCAACAAATACAGGAGAACTTATGTATTTCCGCTGCTGCTATTTTATGAAGATGCATAGCCACTTTGGGTTTTGCAATATTTCTACTCCAACACTGCTTAGAAAGCACATCGAAGGAGAAATGCATGTTTAACATCCATTCACGTTTCTGACATTGTGCATGTCTTTTGGATTCTTGTGTACATGAATGATCGAAATTCAAAAACGTGGACTGGGGAGACTAATCTTAGTTGCCCATACAGTTTACATAGGGGAAGATGTTTAAACCTTACAAAAATTGAGTTCTGTTTTTCGTGTCAGTGATGACGTATCTACTTACAAAGACTCCTATACGTTTACTTTCTTACTATAATATAATACAAGGTATTCAGCACAAACAATATATAAGAAAGCAAATGAATATGTTGTGGTATTGATCTTTGATGCTGTTGGACTGGTCTCTGTCATATCAATTTAAGTATCCTCATGGCAAACAACTTTTTATGCATCGACCTTTGTTTCCTGCAATATACAGGAAGCACATGAGAGTTGTGCAAGGATTTTTCAGGAATGCAAGTGGCATGCTGCGAGCCAATGGTGAAATTCACGTTAACCACAAAACCACACGTCCATTTAACCGTTGGAATCTTAAGGAACTTGCCTCACAAAATTCTTTGGCATTGACCGAGCTTGTGAGTTTTAAGGCAGAGGACTACCCAGGATACAACAATAAGAGAGGAGATGGTCCAAAAAGTGACGACCCCTTCCCTTTGGGACAGTGCTGTACCTATAAATTCATATTCTCACCTCACGCTAAGAATATGTCAAAAGTTTTGTGGAGTTCGGATATAGCTCCCATTTCATTCCAAGAGTTTGGGACTCCAATTGACACCGTGCGACTGCCAATCGTTCCTTATGAGTTCCGACAGCCTCGAACGAATTTCCCTGTGTATGCGAATAACTTTCCGGGGTATGTCGACTCACCACAAACAGCCCGTCTCAGAAATGATTGCTCTAGGATCTTCCAAGGGTACTTTAGTCACGTTAGGGAAACAGAAGGAAGAAATGATTGTGATGTGTATAATTCTGTTCATGAAGCTTTGAGTCTTGGTTTTGCCACATACATGGCAGAAGCTCCCCGAAGATACTTGAGTGACTACATAATACTTTTGGAAGAGCTTCACCGTGCCAGTGTTTCGAGATTGGCGTGGTTGCAAAGGATGTTGGTTTCTGATCACCAATGGTGAGCTTCGCCATTTTCCGGTTATGTTGCTAGATTAATCGTTAAGACTATAACTTTTGTTGGTAAAAGCCATTGTTATGTTTTTGGTCTTCGACTTTTTGGTGTTTAGTTACACAGATGTATAGTTGAAGACAACTATTGTATGAGTGAATTTGTGAAGTGTGTAAAAGTTGCAATGTGAAAGTACTGCTGACTTTCAAGAACAATTAAGCATTTGATGGTGTATTTGAATCCTAATGTAATCCAATTAAGCCTTTTATATCCTCTTTTGTAACTACTGGTTAAAGTTCAAGATCCTGTGTTTGTGCTTCCGATTCGCAACCCCCTCCTTTCAAAATATGCATTAGAAGATATTGCTAGTGGGGGAGAGAGATTTCTCATACCTTGCTTGCTTACCCAAATCACTTGGCTCTTCTGTGAACAAGGTTGCCGCGCCTCTCTCGACTCTGTTCGGGGGATTTGATATGTTATGCCGTGGAGTGATTGGACTTCGAACACCGTTGCAATATTGCATCGAAATCTTCTTCTCTCTCCTCCAAAATCAGTATTGGTGGAGTATGTTGCGACTCGTGCGCAGTATTGGCGAATGGAGATGCAACAAGATACTCTGTTTTCCTCTTCGACCTCAGAAGAGAATAACATGGAGCTAAGGGTATCTCATGGCATAGCAAAAAATAGATAATCAAAATTTGCCCTATCAACTTTTTGTTATCCATTTAAGGGTTGTTAAGAGCATCTCCATCCCTTACCCCTATTTTATAGTCAAAATTTGTGCAAAAACTCAATTTTGGGTATGAACATCTCCAATGCCAAAACTCATTTTGTACCTAAGTTGATAGTTTTTTTTTTTTAAATACCCAATGACATTCATGTAAATAACGAGAAAGGAGCGAATCCCAGATCTATTGTACCAGCTCCATCGAAGATCGACGCAGCTCCGGTGAAGATTAGGAAAGCTTCGACGAAGCTCATAAACTCTCCGGCAAAAGCTCATGAAATCTCCGGTGAAAGCAGCCGGAAGCGGATCTGTTGTCCCAAAAATCGTGTCCCAACTCCCTGTCCCGTTTATCCTTGCCATCCATCTGAGCAATCGAGGGCTTCGATTCGCAGATGAACATGAATGACTCAGATTTGTTTGGAGTGATATGGAATCCAAGCCCTCAATTGTTCGGATGAACGGCTCGGATGCACGGGACACGGAGTTTGGGACAGCGGATCCGCTACCAAAGCAGCCACCCGCTGCAACTACACCAACGCCGGTGCTGATTCATGGGGTCTTATTTTGCCCATACCTTCTATTATGGTTTACAATTGTAAATTAATACACATCTGAATTAGTGATACTTTAATTTTTTTTCATGCCGTTATATATCTCCCCGTGTATTGAACGGGAAAATTAACAATTAGACAAGCGAGCATTTATAATCTCCTCTCTCTAGCAATTCATTTTTTTTCCCCCTTTCGTCTAGATTTGTACTATATTTCCGGTAATTCAAGTGTGAGTATTTCTCCAAATTGTGTTTGAACTTTGTAGAATATAAGAGTGAAGTGAGAGAAGTTTGTTTTGGTGCAAAGTTTTAATGAGTTTTTTATATTATTTGTCTGTTTCAATTGTAGAGACGGAAAAGGAATGAACGTTACCATTTTTTCCATTGCCATGTGCATTGAACGGGCCAAGTTTATTCCATTCAAGTGGAGGAAAACAATAGTGATAACAATAATTGTAGTGATAAATCAAATCAAAATGGAGATATTAATACTAATAGGAGGGAAAATGGAAAAAAATCAGCAGCTTATTGGGCACGCCTAGAGATGTCTTCTCTTCCTGCCTTTGGGAGGATGGTACGGTCAATTATACCTTTCCGAAACTGCCCTTTCAAATTCCATAATTTGGGAGGACCCTACCATTTCCAAAACTTGTTATTCCATAATTTTAATGGCACACCTGTTATTCTCACAAAACCTCAGGGTACCTTTAATCAAAATCGAATTTATCGTTTCTCCTTTTTCCCAATGATAACAACAGTCGCACCTCTCTTTCTCTCATCAAACTTGATCTTGATCAGAGCAGAGTCCTCCGAGTGAGGGGACGGAGAGAAACGTCAATGGCGATGGGAATTGAGCGTGATTTGGTTGCGCGCTCACTGATCAAAAGCATATGGGGTGATATGGGTGAAGCATTACTGTTCGTCTCACCAGATACTGTTAGTGGGTGAAGGGGACTTCTCTTTTTCTCTGAGTTTGGCTCGCTCCTTTGGCTCTGCTTCTAACATCCTCGCTACTTCCCTCGACACCTATGGTATTTTTATACTATTTGGCTTGCTTTTCGTTTTTGATTATCAATTTTCTTACTACTTTTTTGAGTTTCTTTTTTTCTGCTTTCTATTCTGATCGAGAAATGACAATCTTACCTGGGGTTTTGTTAAAACGTCTCGGATCAATGGGTCTTTCGATTTAACTATGGTAAATGAGAAAACCCGTAAAGGATAGTCGACTTGTGTAGTTACTGAACAAGAATGTAGGACTGATATAAGAATGGTTCATAATTCTATTCTACTTAGTGTCGGATTAAGGATCTTACTTGGAGTTTTCTCAAAAGTCTCATGCAAATTGCACTTGATGTGCGGGGATCATGGCCATCACTTGCTACTTGTTTCTATTCTTGGATGTGAAAGCCTATATGGGTATACAGCTTAGGACCCGGGGGTACTGGAGGGCAGCATTTGACCCGTCGATCTTGGCCATCAACGGCTCGGATCTGCAAAGTGCCAAGATGAAATCACAACTGTTGAGGCTCAGATGCTGCCCTACAGGGAGCGCCCTGCAGGGTCCCCATTTCCATACAACTTGTGAGCTTTTCAGGCAAAAGGTGTTTGTCGCTTGATGGACCGTCGTTCCCGTCTTTACCTATGCGATTAGTCAATTGGCTTGTGTAGTCTCAATGTCCCAAAAGGAATGCTCACAAGTTGATCCTGCCATTAGTCATATGTTTGTCTCAAAAGAATAAGGCACATGCAATAAGCCACGCATGTGTCGCTCGTTAAATGGGTTATATTGTTCGTTTGATGGTATCACTTATCAGTACCGTTTTGTATATTTCTGTACTATTTTTCCCTCTTGCAACCTTGGCACTATTGTTATCAACCGACGTTTAGTTATGTATTGAAGACTCTATGAGGATTTTTGCGGCTTGACTTTCCATTACAAACAATATTCTAACATTTTGTTGGTTTCATCCCCCCAAAATTAGAGGATTTACTCCGAACGCTTTCAGTTACGTGTTATCAATTTTATTTTTGATCTACTGTACTTTCTGATATAATGGATTACTGCTGTGCTTTTAGTTACGTGTTATCAATGATTGAATTTCTGAGTCCATTTGTTTAAATTCTTTACGTTTCTTCTGTTACTCTCTCCTTGTCATTGTTTTCTTTTTTTGGAATTGATGTACTGAATTTATCTCTAATAGATGAGTTGATCAAGAAGTAAAGTTGAATTTGGAAATACTGAAGTCGTTGGGAGCATCCATTTTGCATGGAGTTGACGCTACCAACATGAAGTTTCATACTGATCTCAAAATGCGAAAATTGGACCGGATTGTCTTTAACTTTCCTCACGCTGGCTTCCACGGAAAAGAAGACAATATCCATCTCATCAAGTAAGTGGCCTTCGGTGAAATTACCTCATATTTTCTAAATCTTGTCCAGCCAAGTTTATATAAACGCATTTGTTTTTAGTTTAAGGTTACTACGCTTGCAACCTTCCGTCTTGTTGTTCCATATTCATCATGGTTTTCTTTCCCTCTATTCAATGTGCTGAAATGGACATACCTTTGATAAACGGACGTGTCAATCTGTTTATTAAGAGAAAAGGATACAGGAGAACTAGTGTATTTCCGCTGCTGCTATTTTAAGAAGATGCATTGCCAATTTGGGTTTTGCAATATTTCTAGTCCAACACTGCTTAGAAGTACATCAAAGGAGAAATGCATGTTTACCATCCATTCACGTCTATGACATTATGCATGTCTTTTGGATTCTTGTGTACGTGAATGATCGAAATTAAAAAATGTGGACTGGGGAGACAAATCTTAGTTGCCCATACAGGTTAAGGATATATAGGGAATGAGAGGATGTTTAAACCTTACAAAAATTGAGTACTGTTTTTCCCGTCAGTGATGACGTATCTACTTACAAGGACTCCAATACGTTTACTTTCTGACTATAATATAATACAAGGTTTTCAGCAAAAACGATATATAACAAAGCAAATGAATATGCTGTGGTAGAGATCTTTGATGCTCTTGTTGGTCTCTGTTGTGTCGATTTAAGTATCCTCGTGGTGAACAACTTTTATGCATTGACCTTTGTTTTTTGCAATATACAGTATGCACAAGAGTATTGTCCGTGGATTTTTCGAGAAGGCAAGTGGCATGCTGCGAGCCGATGGCGAAATTCACGTTAGCCACAAAACCACATATCCATTTAACCTTTAGAATCTTGAGGAACTTGCCTCACAAAATTCTTTGGCATTGACCGAGCGTGTTGATTTTAAGGCAGAGGACTACCCAGGATACAACAATAAGAGAGGAGATGGTCCAAAAAGTGACGACCCCTTCCCTTTGGGACAGTGCTGTACCTATAAATTCGTACAGCCAATTGTTTGTCATGAGTTCCGACAGCCTCAAATGAATTTCACTGCATGTGCGAATAACATCCCGGGGTATGTTGAGTCACCACCAATAATCGGTATCAGTAACGAACGCTCTAGGATCTTCCAAGGGTACTTTAGTCACGTTAGGGAAACAGAAGGAATAAATAATTGCAATGTGCATGGTTCTGTTTGTAAAGCTTTGGATCTTGGCTTTGCAACTTACATGGGAGAAGTGCCAGTAAAAGGAACAAGTTTTCAGCTCCGAGCGGGTACCACGTGGTACCCGTGCGCGGCTCATCCGGCCGTCCATTTGGGTTTTGGATGGTCCGGATTATGGAGAGAGAAACAAGAGAGAGAAAGGGGACAGAGAGGGTTTCGATCTGGACTGTCCAATACACTTTTGGATGGCCCGGATGGAGGGTTCGGGCACCACGTAGGCTCAGCCACGTGGTACCCACCCGGTATACAAAAATGAATGGGTATATAGAACTTTTGGACGAGCTCCACCATTGCAGCGTTTCAAAATTGGCATGTTTGCAGAGGATGTTGGTTTCTGATCACTATTGGTGAGCTTCTCCATTTTCTGTTAATGCTGCCAGAATCATCATAAACACTATCCCTTTTGCTGGTAAAAGCCATTGTTATGTTTTTGGTCTTCGACCTTTTGGTGTTTAGTTACGCTGACGTAAAGTAGAAGATGGCGATATATGTGTGAATTTGTTAAGTGTGTAAAAAGTTGCAATATGAAAGTGCTGCTAACGTTCTAGAATAAGCATTGGATGGTGTGTTTAATCCTGATGTAATCCAATTAGGGCTTTTTATATCCTCTTTTATTTCTACTTGTTCAAGATCATGTATTGTTCTTCCGATTCGCAAGCCCCTCCCTTCAAAATTCTCTTCTTTTTTTTTTTTTTGTCAGATTATGGTCAGCGCTTATTGCAATCCCACAAACGTGTACCCTGCATTGCTCATGTAGCAAACAGCAAAAATGATAGTGAAAGACAAGTTGATGAAAAAACTGATCTCAACCAAATTTTTTGATTGCTTGGTAGCAAAGCATTTGGACATGCAAATGCATGTGTAATCAGTCTTTTGATCTTTGTGACTTACCAACAACTATTTAGAATAAATTTAAAATAAACATGTCTTGTTTAAAAAGTTAGACGAGTAGGCAAAACAGTTGGTCTTAGGCATGGTTGAAACCAGCTTGCAGTAGCGAAGTAGATGTTGTATGACAGATATTTTGTTCTGCTCGCACCTTGGTGGGGCGTCAGAAAACATACTTTTGTTCCTTATGGATCCGAAATGAAGTAGATGTTGTATGACAGATGTTTTGTTATGCTCGCACCTCGGTGGGGCGTCAGAAAACATACTTTTGTTCCTTCTGGATCCGAAATAGATCTGGAGTCGAACTAGTCTTAGGTTGACTCCCTACTCGCCCATGTAGGAATTCGAGGACAGTTTCAAGCAACTTCTTCGGGTTGGCATAGAATCAAACATTTGAACTTGTCATGCAAAGGACACGTTGTTATGTCGGCTGCCTGTTCCTCCACTCTTTTAGTTTATCAAAGCAAAAAAAATTGTGATGTTTTCATAAATTGAAGGCCAGAATTTATATGGAGTATCAAGTACCAAGACATGGATATCTGTATTACCAAAGAATAAAAAGTACTATAATTTTGAATACATTGAACATTTTGCATTCAAAGAGTCGCCAGTTATCTCCTTGAGGATCCCTAAAGAAGAGGAGGAGACCTCTTCCAAGTTCCAACTCAACGTAAAACTCTTTGGATTTAGTGCATAAAAGATCATGAATTCTGATTTAAAAGGCAGCAGTCCTTATGATAACCTCTCAATTCTTCTTGGAGCCCAATGGTGAAAGGTTTGGTTCAACCAATGGTCATGAATTCACTCTTGTTCATAGCTATTGAGTTTTCATTAAGATAAATTGGAAAAAGAAAAATGGAATTGGGAATTAATCCTATTTGTGTGAATGATAAAGAAGAGAAAAGGATAAAGCACTATGGCAACAATCAGAAGATATTACTGGTGGGGGAAGGCGATTTCTCATTTGCTGCTTGCTTAGCCAAAGCATTTGGCTCTGCTGTTAACATGGTTGCTACCTCTCTCGACTCCATAGGTATTGCTTAGGATCACTCATTTACCTTTCCTCTGCCTTTTTAGGTTATTTCAGAAACTGATTTAAAAATTGACTTATTACGCTTTATGAGACATGTCATTCTTTTACAATACATAACTCAAAAAATCAACTCGAGTCCTGGAACAATGCCTAAATCTAGTGTTTTGGTGTCGCAAAATGTGACAGGATTATATCTCTGGAGGGCATGGGATTACAAATCCGAGCAGGGTAGAATTACGTATCCCCTCCATCAAAGTTGTACTGAGTTGACTATTTTGTCCTTTGGTCTATGTAAAGCTTTTGGTTGCATGAGTGCAACTTTTGAAATGCATGCCACTATCCTAAGCAAAATAAATAGAGCAACCCAGAGAGTGTAAGCATAACATTAATGAAATAAATAGTGGCTTCGCTATCTCACCCATATCCCTTGAATTCTACATATATTATTATATTTCATCCGTTTATCTTGCAAGTAAATAAGCGAGCCCTAAAAACTTATTTTTTGATTGTTGTTTTGGAAATGAAAAACAGAGTTGCTGATGATAAAGCAGCCAACAGCAAGCGCCAATTTGGAGAAACTAGAGGGCCTTGGATGCACCATTTTGCATGAAGTGGATGCCAAAACCATGGGCCATGACCCTCGCCTCACGTCCAAATTATTCGACAGCGTAGTCTTCAATTTCCCTCATGCTGGATTCTCACAAATATTTTTTTGAACACGACGCGTACCAGATTGAGTAAGTTTTCATCTAAACATTACATTCAAAAGACACTACCAGTGGCGTATGCACAAAATTTCGCAAGAGGGGGGCAAAACGTAATATTACTTTGAGAGTTCGTACGAGTATGGTAGGGAAAAAATGCATTTTTGACTCATTATGTTATACAAAGTTGCAAATTGAGAATATTTTCCTAATGTTCTCAAAGAATGAAGACATGTGGTCGATTATCCGTTAATTTAACTCACTATAGTTCTTGATAAATTTGTGTCCATTTTCAGGCTACACCAAAATGTGGTGAAGGGATTCCTAAGGAGTGCAAATGAAATGTTGGAAAAAGGTGGAGAAGTCCACATGCATAACGCACAAGACAGCGTACCCTTTTGATAAATGGCAAATAGAGAAGTTAGCAGAGATGGTTGGGCTGCGTTTGGTTGCGAAAAAATGGTTCTGCCTAAGGGATTATCCTGGTTATGAAAACATGACGCAGTTGAATTCACGAGAGAATAGTTAGCATACTATTCCAAACGAGATAAATTCTCGAATCCATGAGAGTTCTTGAATCCATAAGAGAAACAGATTAAACTCAGATTTGTATTTAATTAAAAGTTGCTGACATAAAGAGATTACATACCATTTTATAGGGAAACTCTTGCAAACCATAGCAAATACTACTAAAAAAATGTATCTAGAAATTAGGGAAACTCCCAAAATTGAAAATGAGAAACAAATCTAAGACTTTCACAACTGGAATCAATGAAAACGGAATTATACGTTAAGAGTAATTCGCAATATATATATATATAGGGAGCACTTCTAGTCCGGGCTCCGGACTTCCGGACCTCCACGTTCCCGATTTTTTTTTTATGATCCGAACCGTCCAATGTGTTTAAAACGTGTTTTTAAGGGCCCCCGCGAGAA
>JAXBDA010008949.1:0-13615 GCA_036023075.1 Gaultheria prostrata
CTCCTCGCCCGTGGACGTACCTCAATCTTGGGGGAACCACGTAAATCTCTGTGTCGTGTGATTGCTTGTTGGTTTGGTTCGTTTTCTCATTACTTTATCGCGTTCATAGCGTGCGTTTTACAACAAAGGCATCTCAACCATTCTCATTCCTATCCATAGCGTCAGGTGTGATGTCGGCCGAACGGTTATGACACGTGTCGGACCGTCATTGGATTTGACGACAGTTCATAGAATGTGCGGTAACCGCCTTGATTCCTATCATCAAGTGTGACGTCAGCCGAGTAGTTATCGCTCGTGCTAGGTACGAAGGTACTTGGAGGACAAGTCAAAAGTTCACCATAAAAGGTCAACCATCAACCCTAAAGGGTATGCCTCACTTTTTCTCTAGAAACCCTAACTCTTTCTTCTAGTTTTCATCTCCTTCCTCCACTAACTTGATCGTCGGAGTATCTTCTCGGATAAACTACCATCTGGTTAGGCGCTAACGGTGTTCCTGCATGTTCAGGCGAAGAGCTCAGGCTACACAAGCTTAGGCCACACCCACAGGCGGATCAGAAGACTCTGGCGATGTTGAACCCCAAGATCGCAACCCCGATACTATTAATGTCTATCCCCTATATAGATGCATTTCACTTGATTCTAAAATCAATTAGCTTGCATGCTGTGGATTAAAAAATCCACCCTAGAATCTTAGTGATCATCAACTTTGCAAATCGATTGGTAAACTAATTATGCAGTTGACTTTTAATCTAGACACACTTTTGACCGGAGCAACCGTACAAAATTTTGAACTTACATCATGATCACCTGTAGAATACGAAAAATACAGGGAAAAACATAGCAACGATATATAGCAGAGCGAACATAGCTCTTGCTTCCATTAAACAAAAGAAAAAAGTAGAACTCGATATAAATTTACCGAATTGGTAAAGTTTAACAAAGTTTGGTGCTAATTTTCCTCAATACACCATCTTTTATTATCAACCTTTTGCCTATTCTCTATTAAAATCTCATCTACATGTAGAACACTTAATCTATCAAAGCACAAAAAAAAAAATTATACAGACTAATCAATTTAGCACCATAAAACCCACATGTACCTGCTCAATGAGCAATACCGTAATCTTGTTTTTTGAAAGTTTTTTCTCTACCATGAAAACCCTTGTATGATGTAAAGCAATCAAATCCTTATGAGTGAAACCCGCAGGTAAAACTTTATAGTTGTTTTAGTTAAATTTTTAATTTGGAGCCAAATTCTATTACGAGCAATCAATTCAAGTATCTAATTATGATAATCCCAATCTCCTATTTTGGGTATGCAAAGAAGAAATTAAGGTAATCTTTTGATTTACTTATATGTATAGATAGATAAATTTTAAGAGTGGTAAGAGCATCCTTATCAGCCTCACAAAAAAAAATACCAAATTTAATCTAAAAAATACCTTTTATAAATTAGCAAGTCACTTTTTAAAAAATTCACAAAATCAAACTCTCTATTCTAACTTCATCATATTAAACTATTATTTCTTTCTACTCCTACTCCCCAAAAGTAATAATAAAAAAAGTGAACAGTGCGTGAATAGTGCATGAACAGTGCGTGAATAGTGCCGTGGTGAGTGAACAGTGCCACACCAAAATTGGTGCGGTACTGTAGCAAAGTTAGAAGTTTAACAAATTTGGAGAATGATTTGGTGAGGCTGATTTTAGCGGGTTTTGGAGGGTTGACTCTCTACATTTGACTCAAAAGTTAAATTGATAAGTCTGATATTGATGCTCTAATAAGAATAAGTTCACATGTGTTATTAAAAATTCTAATGACAATCTAATGAGTTCATGCCACTTGTCACAGTGAGAGTCTTCCTCACAAAAAATCATCCTGCAATACTATATAAGATATGTGTGTATTATAGTCATTCCCTTATCAAACAAGATTTTTGGTCAACCAAAGACTGCTGAGCAATTGCTCATTTGCGCTATCAATGAAAGATTGTATCGCTGTCACCATTTCATGGTGAATATGAAATACCAATACGGTTATTATTTTCCAATATCCGTTTTAGATACCAAGAATTTCACTTTATAATTCTGAGACTCACTGTTGAAATATCAATGTACTTTTGAGAATGAAAGAAAGAGAAAGTCTACAATACCCAACTTTTAAAGGGGTGTACCATATGCATTTAATGTTCAAATTGTGTAACCTTATAAAAATTAATAACATTTTGGAGTATCTCACAACTTTTATACTAAAAACTTGTAATTTTTCACCAATATGGTTTATAACATTTTCACTAGGAATCATAACGTTTGCTCCTTGTAACCTTTCAGCAAAAAAATTCATAGCATTTTCACTAAAAATAGTAACATTATTTTTCGCGTTGTAGCTTGCTAGCTGGCTGGTGGTCTTGCTGACTGGTACGACAGGTCTTGCTGCCGGGAATGGCGGGCCTGATCCTCGCTACTTTCTGCCCTGTTATAAAAAAGGGCTTATACCTCTAAAGCAGACTTCTGGGGTGTTCATGTCTAGTCCCTAACGGAACTCATTCATCTTCTTTGATGAAGACTTTCGAGGTAAATTGTCTTCCAATAAAATCTATTCGTTGGATACCTTCGTGCCTTGAAGAGGACTCGAACCTCCGCGCTCTTTAGCATTAGCACGAGATTTTGAGTCTCGCGTGTCTACCATTTCACCTTGAAGACCCTACTTAATTTGATACTAAAAATTTCTAATATTTTGAAGGTGCAAATCATATGTATTGTAGCCTTTTCCAGACATAAAATACTATTAAATGTTTGAGATTGTACTACGTGCATATATAGAAACTATTGCAATATTTTGAAAGGGCGAGTCTAACTAATCCCACAATAAGGTTATCCCATTTTTTAATCTCGGAGGTCAATGCATTGAGAGGCCAAAAAAAAAAGGGTGCATTAATGAAAAATTTAATGAACATAGCCGTCCTGACGATCGGGCCAGATTTATACTGGATTCAATTTTAAATATTGTAATTACAGTTTAGTCCCTTTACATGCTACCTTCTATGGTTTTGACCCTAACTATGATCTTATGATGCATTTAACCTCCTAACTTGTTATTTAATCATTTAGCTTGATATACGTGTTTGTGAGAGCATTATTATCAACATGTGTTAGTTTTCTTGTTAATAAAATATGAGAATTAATTTATGGAACATATGTAATAAAAGAAAATAAATTTCAAAATGAATAATCAGTAATTAACCAATAATATTTTTAGAAGATGGATTAAGTTTTTAATGAACTCTAGTTAATATACAGTCTAATCATGGAATTTTCTAAATCACCCTTACGCTAAATCAAAATTACCATTTTTCCCTTAGAATTATTTAATGATTAAAAGCACACCTTTGCTCGTTAAAATTACCAAACTACCCTTGTTTCAAATGAGATTGCAAGATCACCCTTAAACATGATCATTTTACCGAATTAACATTATCCTTGGTTAGATTACCAAATTACCCTTTCACTTATTCAAATTACTAAAATAAGACCAAATTATGACTCCATCCCTATGCTCCAATGAAAATAGCTAACCAACCATATATCTTTCAAAATCATTCATTCAACCCTAGTGTTCTATTAAATTATGCTTGAGCCCTAGGTCGTTGAATTATCCACTACATATGATTTACGACATTACGCGTAAAGTACTCCCGAAGAGTCGTTAATCACTACAACAAAATCGTGTTTTGCAGAGGTAAACTAGTACGTTGGCAAATGTATACTTGCGTTAGCAATGACTTTTGCCGATTAAAAATCTTGAGTTGCCACGTTGTCGCCGTAGCCCGTTGGCATATCGGCAAAAGATTTGCCGGTGCGAAGTTTCTTCATCACCAAAAGACAGTAGTTTTAGTGACATGAGTTCTCATTGGCAAAAGTGTATTTTATTTGAAAAATATAGCCCTTGTGCCGACATGATATTACATCGGCATTACTAAAACTATTGGCAACGTGAGGTTTTATCGCCAAAAGTAACCTCCAGATATTTACTCCAACAACTCATGAAAATAACCATGAGCACATGATTAATTGGCTTTCTTTTTCCGCTCTATTGGGTAGTACCTTCATGTAATGAAACTGCAATTGATATTTGCCTTTGACATTCAGGTTTTGTATTTGACCCTTGAAAATATGGCATAGTTTCCTCCCTAATACTTGGATTCTCAATCAGGTTAAAAAAAAAATGCTTTCGAGAGGATTATCTTAAAGTTCATCTGTCCCCACTGGCAGAGCACTCATAACTATACTCATGCTCTTTTGGGTAGGATTTTGATTTGTTGGGACCCTAAAATCTTGTTTATCAAAGTTCTGGATCAGTCAAGTCAATTTATTCATTGCGAGGTTCATGCTCTGCAGGAAAATCATGTTTTCCTTGCGACTTTTGTCTACGGCTCCAACAATTATATTGATAGACAAGAATTGTGGAAAAGCCTACAAAGTTTTAAGTGTGCCACTCATTGGGTGGTACTTGGCGATTTTAATGCCATCAGAACACCCAAGGAAAAGGCTGGTGGACTTAAGCAATGGCTCCCCTTTATGGATGAGTTTAATCACTGTCTCTACAGTGCTGAACTTGATGACCTCAGGTACACGGGGTGCTTTTACACTTGGGCAAATAAACAAGTCTCACCTCACCATGTGTCTACCAAAATCGATAGGGTACTTGTTAACGAGAGCTGGATTAAGGCCCACACTTGCTCCTCTGCTCATTTTCCTACCCCTGGTGTTTCTGATCATTCTCCTGCACTGGTGTTCCTAAGACCCCCACCTAAAAAGACAATAAAACCCTTTCGGTTTTTTGACTTCTTAGCTGAACATCCACTATTTCTCCCAATAGTTCAAAAAGTTTGGAGGATGGTCATCTTAGGAAATCCCATGTTTTGTCTCACTCAGAAACTTCATCTTCTTCAAAAGGAGTTTAAAGACCTCAATACTCGGGAATTCAGCGCAATATCTGATAGAGTGAGAGGCTCCAAGCAGCAGTTGGAAGTTCTCCAAGCTGAACTTGGTAGAAATCCTAGTAATCGTATCACTCAAGCCAAAGAGAAAGAGGTGTCTAAGCAGTATTTCACTTTGGCTAGAGCTGAGAAGAGTCTAGCTAGGCAAAAATCTCGTACCCAATGGCTCAAACTTGGTGATCAATGCACATCTTTCCTTTTTAAATTTGTTAGTAATAACAGAAATAGAAGCAAGATCACCAGTCTACAATTACGAGATGGCTCAACGTCTCAAGACATTGATTTGATCAAGAGCACTTTTGTGGAGTTTTACACCAACCTTCTTGGTACATCTCATCACTCCCATTACAATTGCTCCACTAGGGTTGATGAGCTCGTTAGGAGGAAATTGTCTTCAGCCCAAAGTCTTACCATGGTCCAGGAGGTTACAGATTGTGAAATAAAGGACACTTTTTGGTCTCTTAATCCTAGCAAAGCTCCGGGTCCTGATGGCTATAATGCAGGGTTTTTCCAAAAAGCCTAGCCTATCATTGGGCATGATGTAATTGTAGCTGTCAAAACTTTTTTCAGGTTTGGCCAGATGTTGAAGGCAGCTAACTCCACCACCATAGCGATTGGTTCCAAAAATCCCTAACCCTTCTAAGGTTGGTGATTTTAGACCTATATCTTGTTGTAACTCCGTTTACAAGTGTGTGGCTAAGATTCTGGCCAATAGACTTCAAGTTGCCCTACCTGAACTAATTGATCCAATTCAATCAGGTTTTGTCAAAGGTAGGAGAATTGCAGATAACATATTCCTCACCCAAGAGTTAATGAGAGGATATCATAAGTCTTCTCCTTCTCCTAAGTGCACAAAGAAAGTTGACATAATGAAAGCCTATGATAATGTCAGATGGGAATTCTTATGGGATGTGCTTATTTCCATGAATTTTCATCCAAAAATGATTAAGTGGCTTCATGCATGTGTTACCACAGCTAACTACTTTATCAGTATTAATGGTGAAGCCACCGGTTACATCCAAGGCAAGAGAGGTCTTAGGCAAGGAGATCCTTTGTCCTCTTATCTCTTTATAATTGTCATGGAAATCTTGACCTGTATACTCAAGGAAAAAGCCTTACTCCCTGATTTTCATTTCCATTGGAAATGTGACCAGCCCAAACTAATCAATCTTTGTTTTGCTGATGACCTTATGATCTTCTGCAAAGGGGATCTGAGGTCTATCCAGCATATTCAAGCGGCTTTGTCTGAATTTGAGTCTCTATCAGGTTTGTCTCCTAGTCCAGGAAAGAGTAATATATTCTTTTCTGGTGTTCACCCAAATCTTAAAAGAGACATTCTTGAACTCTTGGGTTTCAATGAAGGTACTTTGCCAGTGCGGTACCTTGGTGTCCCTCTTCTATCCACCAAATTACAACACTCGGATTGTAAAACCATGGTGGATAAGATAACAGCAAGGACTAAATCTTGGACAAATACGACCCTAACTTATGCTGGAAGGGTGCAACTTATTAAGAATGTACTCTTTTCTATGCAAACTTATTGGGCTTCCTTGTTTATTTTACCCAAGAAAGTAATCAAGGAAGTTGAGGCCATTGTAAGAGCTTTTTTTTGGTCTGGACCTGACCTTAATAAATCAGGTGCTAAAGTCTCATGGGAGCATTTGTGTTCTCCCAAACAAGAGGGTGGTCTAGGATTCAAGTCCTTACAAGTTTGGAACAAAGCTGCAGTAGCAAAACACATATGGTTTCTCATTGCAGGAGGGGAGCAATCAATGTGGTGTCAATGGGTTAAGTCTTACTTAATCAAGGGGAGGAACTTTTGGAATTTAAAAATGCCTAGTAGCCTATCTTGGACTTGGAGGAAATTGCTAAATCTTAGGCCCATGGTACACCCCCACATCATTTCCACCATTGGTAATGGATGCACCACTTCTCTCTGGTTTGATAACTGGCATCCGCTGGGCCCCTTGGTGGAGAGATTTGGTCCAACAGTTATGTACGATGCTGGGCTGCCCCATGACTCTAAGGTGGGAGCTATTATTCGTCATTCTCTTTGGGCATTCCCCATCACTCAGACATGGGAACTCAATGAAATAAGGCACAACCTACCTCCATTGTCACCCACCAATCATGATCATCAAGACCAGGTAAAATGGGCCCTCACCACATCTGGGTAGTTCACATTCTCTTCAATGTGGGACAATCTCCGTACCCACTTTCCCAAGGTTTTGTGGAGCCATGTGATATGGTTCTTCGGTCACATTCCGAAGTGTAGCATTATTACTTGGCTTGCTATTTTAAATAGGTTGTACACCGAGGATAGGTTGGTTCTTTTCGGGACTAAAACAACCTCTCTATGTAGTCTTTGTCCTGGTAGTGAGAGCCACGATCATCTCTTTTTCATCCGCCCTTTCACATCACAAGTGTGGGGGTCAGTTCTTACCAAATTAAATGTCCATTGGGCAGCTTGCTCCTGGGCTAGGTGGATTGAACTCCTCTCCACAACCAAGGGGAAATCATTGCGTTTCATCATGATTAAACTGGCATTCACCACCACTGTGTACCACATTTGCCACATTTGGATGGAAAGAAATTATCGAAAATTCCAAAGCATAGCATGCCCTGTAGCTACTGTAACTCATAAGATTTGCTCAATGATGAGATTTAGATTGCTGTCTAGTGATAAACTACCTCATGGACGTCAATCTAACTGGCTCATCTCTCAGTGGGATCTTTCCTAATTCTGAAATAGTGGGACAATGCAAGTTCAATACTAATCTTATTTGGTTGTTTGTTTGCTGATTTGTTTGCAGTGAAACTATTTCTGCTTGATGGTTGTGTGATTCTGTCACTCTTTGCTGCCCAAATTGTGTGTTATGCTCTGTGTTGAGTCTGTTACATGAGTGGCAGGTTGTGTGATCTTATTACAGTGCCCAGGTTGCTACTTTGGGACCTTTTCTCTAACAAACCCGTTTGGGTTATCTATAGATGCAGGTTGCTGCTGGGTTTCCCCAAGGGCTCAATGCCTATCTTATTCCCATAGTTGCGGTAGAATTTAATTTGCATATGTGTGACAAATCTACATTGTGATTCCCGTGAGCTGTGTGATTGAGCCTCCTTCCTTTCTTGCGAGCGGAGGTAATATCTAGAGGGGGCATTATGTGAGGAGCGGGCGAGGGTGTTGGGTGTTTGAGAGCAGCCTGGATCCCATGGCCTTGAGAAAAAAAAAGAGAGGGAGAGAGAGAGATCCCGAGGGTGTTTGGTAGTGAGAGCCACATAATGGCCTGGGGTCCTTTCATTCATTCTAAGGTCGGTTCACTTGAGGGCTGCCATGTCTGGGCGGTACTTTGTTCATCCTGTGAGACTCACAAGTTGTACCCATTGTTTATATCTTTTATTTTCCATTCATGCGGTCTAATTGTAATTATTCTCATGGTAGTTTATCCGCTGAATTTGTTTTGAGTGCATGAAGGGTTGCCGATGTCTGGGCAATGTTGTTCCTATTTTGTTGGTCTGTTGTAGATTCCACTCTCCTTTTGCGTAAAGAAGTTGGTGCATTCTCATGTGCCAAACCGGAACTGCTGTTCATGAATCTGGGCAGTTTGCTCCTTGGACATTGTTACATATGTTGAATTTGTATAGCGCTGTTCTTCATCGATTTATTTTGGGCTGTTCTAGAGGGGTTTGTTCTCATTTTGTTAATGGCTTGCCTATCCTTGGGGGGTTGTCCCTTGGAATATTTGAGATCTCTTCTGGAGGGGGCTGTCCTCCAACTTATGATAGTATAGTTAGTCCGGCATTCCGTTAGTCATTTTAATATTATCATTTTGCCTAACCGTGGGGCATGTCCCTTGGTATTTTATTTTATTTTCATTCTATCCTTGTAACCGTACTCCATTGCTTAAGGAATCAGGTTATTCAGCCCAGTGTGGCTTATATTGATCAAGCAACAATTGGGTCCAGCCCAATGCAGTCCATATTCAGTCCAAGCACCACATGTTCTTCCTCTCTTGGGGCTGCAACATGAGCCCAATTTTAATCCGGTTATTCACTTGGGTCACTGCATCCACAACCCGGTTGTGGCCCATCAGAAATTTTAGGCCCATAGACGGGCCTCCATCGTTGGTCAGATATCCACAGCCCATCTTATGGGCATGCTATTCCTGTGGTTCTAGTTATGTCAGGGGTTTTGCAAGTTCACCTCAGCCCATTTGCAATCATCTCAGCTATCTCAGTGGCTCTTGCAAGTTCATTAGATTTGTTGGGGCCTTTCAAGAGCCTCAATGGATCACCTATCAAGCCCATCAAGCAAATCCATATCAGCATATGTTATTTATTGTCTAGTACACTTTTGTCATTTGTTTCCGTTCCCTCTAATTAGATGGGCTGGAAACATTTGTTATTTTCTTAGTAGACCATTGTAGCCTTTTGGCATAGGTTTTCATTTTTTCTTTCCTTTTCCTTTTATTTTTTCTTTTCCTCCTGGGGTATGCCCCTTGTAGGCTGTACATTCGCTTAGCCTCTTTTTATTTCAAGCTGATTTACCTAAAAAAAATGCTTTCGATATCCCAATTCTTGTAAAATTTGATTAGTAGATGTGTTCAATTTATGTAAAATGTCTTTGTTCATTTTTTTTTGTTATGTTTTCACTATACATTTTCAAACCAATCAGTAGCCTCATAAAGTAAACATGCTTCTGTAATTTCACAATTTTTGTTTATGATTTTGGGTGCTGAAAACTTGAGGATGGACAATCATTTTTTTTGTGGGTTTGATGTTTTATAGTTGTTTAATCATGTTTTTTTTTTTGGAACAATCAATTCTTATCATGAACAGCTGTACGGCAAAGATAACATCATAGAATACATGAATGAAGCAAAACTACCAAAATCAAAGACCGAGCTACTGAAAATGCACATAGGCTTCCAAGCTCACAAACATACCTGCCAAAGCAGACCCGCACTTGGTGCCGGCGCAGAGTCCGTCCTTGATTTAGTGGTAAAGAATCCCAAAGGGACACCCAGCTCAAGCCATTAAGCATAATACATAGATGAAATCTGGAACAAAACACTCCATGCAGGGAGATAAGGTAAACACCTATAAAGGGACTAACAAAACCATCTAAAAGGGGTAGAAAACTAAGCTAAAAGATGAAAGAAAAAACCACAAAAACTTCGGTAACCCAGTGGGTCAATCGGAAAACAAAAACTCTGGACACCACACATGTCACCGGAAAAGCCGCCTTAGATCCGGTAGACTTATGTGTCAGAGGAAGATCCGAACCACCCATTCATCCCCACGTTCTCTCAAAACAAACCCTTCCGGAGTGGAAGAGGAGGAAAACGGCAGTTGGAGGGCAGATGTGAAAAGTGGCGGGAGACTGACAGGGTGTCGCGCTCGGGATTTCGATCACCCACATGAATGTGTGATGCGATGGATCCAAGTGATATTCAAAGCGACATGGTTTTGTAAAAGCACGGATTTTACAGCTGTGGGTGAGCCATGTTTGTTATTTATGAAAATAACTCAGAGTCGCCACTTGACATAATTCTCGGTGTGACAAGTCACCATCGAAAAAGTTGTTTGTAGAAATGCCTCGGGTTTGGAAGCCAGATTTTGTTCGATAAAAATGCCTCGGGTTAAGAGACCTGGTTTTGTTTGATAGAAATGACTCGGTTTTTTGTTTGGTCTGCGATTTTAGAAAAGAAAAGGTTCGGTAATTCACCGTTACGTGTAGCGAAGCCGGAGCACCCTACCCCGCCCTTTCGGCACTCGGAATAGACTTTTTCAACATGAGCAAATGGAAACTTGTGACAATCATACATACATAAAATAAAAAGGGACAATCTGTCTGAAAATGAATTTTATTACAATGCATGAGACTTTTACCACAAAACGGGGAATAAGTACAAAAATAAGATTTGGACAGAGCCCGGGTCTCAGGGCTGCCTACGTATCTCCGGCATTAGGAGAATCAGGTCATCACGTAGTTCAAACAGGTAAAAAGATTTTATTCGGGACCGAGTCGTTATCGGGCTTCCTACGTATTCTCCGGCCTCAGGAGAAATCAGGTCTCGCGTAGTTCCGACAAATTGCTGAAGTTCTAAAGAAGTTAACAATCGCTGGGGATTCGGACCAGCGGGATATGAAGGTGTTTTTACCGTACACGGAGGACATCATCAGACTCTGGCGATGACAAAAACTGGGAATACATATGGTGTGGGAAGTCCGGGACATCTCCGGAAGGTTCCGAGACAGGAGACGGGTCAGAAATGACTACACGACTCAGTGGGGAAAAACATTGAAAAATGGGTTTCCGGGGGTGCCGACAGTCAATCAAGGGTCCCGGGATGCTATTTAGGTGGCTATATGGCCGAAAATAGGTTTGGAACGCAGTTTGCAAGTCCGTATAAAAAGTTGTAAAATTCTTGTATGGACCAAAAAATGGCAGACGGCGGGCCCGGGGATGTATCCGGTACGGTTTTGAAGAGTGGAAATGATTACAGAAAATACAATAGTTTTTATAATGAAAAATTGTGAAAATCTCGTCCAGACCCGTTAACGGCCGACGGCGGGCCTCGGGATGTATCCGGTACGATTTTAGATGGTAAAAGTGAGCACAATTGACTCAGCTGACTTTATAGTAAAAAGTTGGATTTTGCCGTCCGGGGCTGAAAAATGGTCTTGAGCTGGTCCCGGGTAGCTCCCGGTAGGGTTTGTATATCGAAAATAGGTTTTCGAGATTCGAGGGGTATTTTGGTAAAAATCAGTAGAAACTGTTCTCGGGGGTCCGGATGATTGTCGGCGGGCCCCGGGTCAAATCCGCAGGCTGGACTGACTCCGGGCATAGTGGAAGGGTATTTTGGTAATTTGAACATGGAACTGACCCTGGGGGCAACACATGGGTATTTTGGTAATTTGGGGGTGGTGTTGACCCTGGTATTGATACAGGGGTATTTTGGTAATTTTGACATGGAGGTAACCCTAGGATAGACTCGAGGGTGTTTTGGTAATTTTGAGGAGAAGCTGATTGCGGATCCGGAACAAAGTCAAGACGGACCTTACGACTCCTTGGTATGCTGGACATTATAGACTCCCGGTTCGAAACGCGGGTAGAGAATCAGGCGTATTGGATCGCTCGGAAAATCGGCTATAGCCTCCGGCAAAAACTGGTTGATTTTGAGCCAGAAGTCGGGCAGCGTAACGGCAGGACTGGAGGATCTGGAGTCGGAACTCGGACAGAGTAACAATAGGACTGGAGGGTCTGAAGTCGGAACTCAGACAGAGCTACCGCTAAGCCCTGACTACCGGTAGTTCTTCTCGGAGAAAAATCGGCAGAGCTTTCTCGTAGTATTTATATCTCGAGATTCCACCAGGGGAATCCGGCAAAGCTTTGGCGCAACTCTGACTACCGAGGTTCCTTTCTGAGAAACCCGACAGAGCTACTGCCTAAGCTTAACTTCCAACTCTGCTCACCCAGAGGGCTGAAGAATTCTCACTATTGGTCCAGTGTGACCCGAGAAAATCAACGCGAGACTCAGGGGATGGAAGAGGTGTCTGAAGCTTGAAATGGCTTCTGAAATTTATATGGGGGGTAGGAGCCCATAGTTTGGGCGCTTAGGGCAAATGGAGGGCAGCCATTGGCTGCTTAGAGAGAGGCGCCCATTCTTTGGGCTCCCTAGGGGTTTGCACCGCGCACGCTTGACCGTACTCGCGTGTAGTCCTTTGATCCAACGACATCCACAGAGGTAACCATAAGGTTTTGAGTTTTTTTAAGAGTCGTGGTGACGTTCATTTTTCCAAATTACGCTCCGAAGATAGAGCAATGCGATCGCTCGGCTTTCGGTTGAATTGGAGCACTGCAAGTGATCGGATAACCAAACGAAGTCCGATTGACCTGAAATTTTACAGGGAACTTCAGTAAGGTTAGAAATGAATTATCAATGATTTAGATCTTGAAAATTGGGTCCTGATGTCCATTATTGTGGTATCAGCCATCTCGGGAAGCGCGCTGTCCCCGAAAATATCAAACGAGCTCGGAATCGCTCGATACTTGACGCGAGACTTAATTTCATCACGTCAAGCTTAAATATGAAGTTTGGTGATATTTGGAGTTATATAGATAAAACCTGGATCTCCTGGCCCTGTTCGTTGGTTTCTACAAGGTAAGGGTGTAGGGGGAGTGGTGATTCAACGGTCAATCGTCGTCCGATCTTGACTCAACTTGAACCAGTCACTTTGTAATGCTAAGAAGAGTACATCCAACGGCCTGATGCTCAATTGGATGTCATGGTGATATAGTTGGCTGTTAGGCGCAGAAATGAGCTTCCGGGAGCTGATCTCTGTCAGATGTATAGAGAGGGAGGGCTACAGCCTCCTGCTTTCGCTCCAACTTTGTTTATTTATAAGCGCGCCCAAAGCGTAGGGCTTAAGTCGGAGATAGCATAATACCGGTAAGACCGGATCGAATCCACAGGGACCGAACATACCAAGCGTGAATATTGTCTTGCGCGTGATGGTTTTTTAGCCTTGAAGCGGCAAACTTGAACTTTGTGGTTTGGGGGTGGAATTCACTCGACTTCGTGAACGACTCGGAATATGAAAAGACTAATTAAAAC
>JAXBDA010008950.1:0-13613 GCA_036023075.1 Gaultheria prostrata
CATGCCATGGGGCACGTGGCCCTCGGATCCTTGGGATTCATCCCGGAGCCTTCAAACGCGCTTTATTCCCTGGTTTTAACCTGAAACTACAAAAACACGCTTCGCGCAACATCAATCATTTCAAGCGTTAAAACGCGTGCATGTGTGAACTAAATGAGCTAGATGAGCCCGGATATGTACAATATTTGGGGCTCATCACTAGCCTTTTCCTTCCTCCCGTCTTCATGAAAAGATTATTGGGCCTAATACAGTGAAACTAACCTCATGAACTTATCAAAATTCTTAATGTACAATCGAATGTATGACCTAAAATGATCTTTTTCAAAGTGTCTAAATTCAAAATGTACAATCCAATGTACAGTCCAAAGTGACATGTTTCAAAGTGCTAAATTCTAAATGTATAGTCCAATGTACGGCCCAAAGTGATATTTTTCAAAGTTTCTAAATTCTAAATGTACAGTCCAGTGTACGGTCCAAAGTCCGGTCTAAAATCCAGTGGACAAATGGGCAAATTATAATAAGTACTTATTTTTTGATGAGTGTACACTGTAATATCATTGCACTGGAATGAGTGTACACTGCAATATTAGGTGTACTGATACATCGTTGCTGCATTGAAATTTGGATGAGTGTACACTGTAATATCATTGTACTGGGTGTACATTGTAATATGAGTGGATCCAAAACTAAGTATATGGATCTAGAATCCAGTGGACGAATAGGCAAATTATAATATGTACTTGTTTTTTGATGAGTGTACACTGTAATATCATTGCACTGGAATATGAATGAGTGTACACTGAATTGAGTATACAATGTAATATGAGTGTACACTGAAATATGAGTGTACAATGTAAAATTAGTGTACACTGTAATATGAGTGTACACTGTAATATCATTGCACTGGAATATGAATGAGTGTACACTGAATTGAGTATACAATGTAATATGAGTGTACACTGAAATATGAGTGTACAATGTAAAATTAGTGTACACTGTAATATGAGTGTACACTGTAATATCATTGCACTGGAATATGAATGAGTGTACACTGAATTGAGTATACAATGTAATATGAGTGTACACTGAAATGAGTGTACACTGTAAAGTGTACACTCAATTCACAAAGTGAACAAACCTCAAAGTGAATTCAGTCGACGAATAGATTCATGTGGGGTCCAAAACTAAGTATATAGATCTAGAATCCAGTGGACGAATAGGCAAATTATAATAAGTACTTGTTTTTGGATGAGTGTACACTGTAATATGAGTGGATCGAAAAATAAGTATATGGATCTAGAATCCAGTGGACAAATAGGAAAATTCTAGTACGTACTTGTTTTTGGATGAGTGTATATTGTAATATGAATGGATCCAAAAATAAGTATATGGATCTAGAATCCAGTAGACAAATAGACAAATTATAGTACGTACTTATTTTTGGATGAGTCTACATTGTAATGTCATTCCACTGAAATGAGTGTACACTGTAATATGAGTGGACCCAAACATTGTGAAAAGTAGGTGTAATGATACATCGTTGCTGCACTGAAATTAGGATGAGTGTACACTGTAATATTAGGGGACCAAAAATATTGGTGCATCGTTGCTACAACGAAATGATACATTCATTTGGGGTTCAAAACTAAGTGTATGGATGTAGAAGCCAGTCAATGAATAGACAAATTATAATAGGTACTTGTTTTTGGAAGAGTGTACACTGTAATATCAATGCACTAGAATGAGTGTACACTGTAATATTGGGTGTAATGATACATACTCAAAAGACAAAAAAAATAAATTATTGTAGCTTCACATACAAGAATAGCTGTAGATACAAATGCCAATGCCAAAAAGGACTTTATTCACTGAAAAAAAATCCAGAACAGAAACGGAACTAGACCCTAAATATTACCCCCACAATAGCCAAGACACAAGCAAAACTAACGCAAACCAAAACCATAAATATCATCATGGAACCCCATCTAGAAGCCCCCACACGATCAGCAAAACTTGTTAACCTCCTCATTATCACTACTAAATTTCACTAGTTCAACATAAGATAGCTCAAAAGCTAGTGAATTCCACTCCTAAAATCACAAAAGAGAACTTGTTTACACACTTAAAAATTGTGTGCATTCAGATACAGCCTAAACATCATTCCTGAATCTAACTTCTGCTCCATTACATCTTTTGTTTATTAATGAATCCCTCGGGAGTATTCTTCATGCATAATGATCAATTGCTCTGCAACCTGCAACAATATCCCTCATGAGAATCACAAAGAAACAAGACAATTATACTGTGAACAGAGCTCCTAAAGCATCATTTGGATAAACTAAAGTGCGTATAGGTTCAAGAAATGATTCCGAATTGATTCCGAATTTAAATGTATATTCTAAATTCTAAATATACGATCCTAATTCTAAATGTATGGTTTATAAATTAGACTACATGAAAATCGTACGGAACTTCACAACATGAGAACAGATCAACTTTAACGTAAATAGGTTCACTTGTGAGTCAAGAGCATCCCTGGTTATGGGCTTCTAGCTCGCTTATAGCATCATCCAATACATTGGCATTCGTGCTTCAAAAAATAATTGTGAAATTTCTAGTTCATGCCACTGTAGTTCCTCCCTAGATTAAGACCCATTTATTTTTCTCTAATACTAAACTTCTCTTTGTAAAGTCTTTTCTGAACATAAACTTAACAAATACAATATGTTTATAGATTGAAGTTCTACCATAGGCTAGTTGGAATCCGCCACGAACCCAAGCACACACACATGCAAATGGCATGTTCCATAAATTTTTGCTTATAGACCCATATTTTTTCCCATGAAACAGTTTAATAGACACACTACAAGAGATTACACCATTGGCCACTAAAAATCCTGACTAAAATAGACTTGCTCGCCAATGTCTATACCATTACCGAGTAAACATATTTTGGCTGCCAATAATGGTCTTTATAGCCGGCCAAATTAATTTGCTCGGGAAAAGTAAACTTTTGCCGAGTAAATTGGGTGTTGGCCCGGGAAAAAATGGCGCGTAAGTCTTTTTTTGGTAGGAAATTAAATGCCGACTAAAGCTTTACTTGGCTATTATCATATTTCGCCGACTAATTAAATTTACTCGGCTTTTATCATATTTCCCGACTAAACATTTAGTGGGCATATGAAAGACTATGAGCCATACTTAAGTGTTCCTCACGCACGTGATCCAACCATGGAAACAAATATCGGCCGATACGTACCGTATCGGCCGGTTCGTAACGGGATTTTAACTCTCCGATACGGATACACCCCGATATAGCGGCGTGACTAGAAAATTGCATACGAATCGGCCGATACCCGATACGTATCGGTGTATCGGCCGAGACGGCATCCGAGACGGTGAACAGAAAACAGAGGTGATGCTGTGACAGAGTTTCTTTTCAGATTTTCAGCCTTCTCCCACGTTTTACGGATCTGATCCTTGAAAAAAAATCAATGACAAGTTGAAAATCTTTTCCCCTCTTCTATCTTTACTATTTTCTCAAAAAATCTTCAACATTCGCCAAGAAGAGGAACGGGAGAGAGGAGATCGAGGCTGAAAAAATATTGCAGAAAGGGGGAGCTTACCACTTACCAGCCAAGGCAGCTCGAGAACGACTCGTCGACTACAAGCCATAGCTTCCGACAAGCCAAACCGGAAGCTACTCCACCGAGAGATTCTCAAGTTTCTTTCCCATCCGAAGTTATGTTCAGAAATTGATGTTTATAGCAGTTATAGATCCACATATGAAAAACAAAAACCCACAAATTGAAAAGTAATTAGTTAGATTTCAGAGCCGATTGTTCATTGTTGTGGCGGTCGAGCGAGAGAGAGAGAGAGAGAGAAGGGAGTTGGAGACTTATTGCTCCCTGGAAGAAGAAATTAGGAAAGTGAGAAGAAACAACAAAGAAAGAAAGTTAATTAGACTAGCCTCTAGTATTAGTAATGTGTACACTGTACACAACATCTCTCATTTGGTTAACAGCTGGCATCTCTCTCCTTCTTTTTTTTTTTGGTTAGTTTATTGCATTTGGTAGACTAAATAAAATTACCTTATCCTTGCATTTGGTCTATTGCCTTTCACATTTGGATTTTGTTAATATTAGGGCTGTCCAGCGGATCATCCGATCCGCCAATCCGACCAATCCGAACCGATCCGAACCATCTGTTGATCCATCCGAGGTATGTACGGATGGGTTGCAGATCCTAAGAACCCAAATCCGTTTTGACCGGATCGGATCGGATCTGCTCGATCCGCGCAATAATCCTTCTTTAATCTATCAAATCCGCCCGATCCGATCCGTAACGATCCGATCCATCCGTATGTCACCTACGGATCGGTTCCGGATCTTAAAAACCACAATCCGCTCTGAGCGGATCGGATCGGATCCGATTCGTGGACACCCCTAGTTAATATGTGCTCCAAGGGCATATGCTAATAGTCATTTAATGATACCAACTAATTCCATTTTTATGGGGAATGCAACAAAAAAAGATAGACTGATTTATTGAGGTTTTGGGATGAACGACTTTTTAATTATTGGACGAAAATGCCCCAACATTAAAACTAGGAGCTAGGCTAGCTATTGACTTGTAGTAGCACATTATGTATGATTAAGACTAGGAGCTAGGCTATTGAGCTTGAATCTTGTTATGGCTCGTAATTGCGTGTTGTAAGAACTCTATGGTGTGCTTATTTTTGTATTATAACCTTATCGTGGTGGTTTCGTTCAATTATATGTCCTAAGATTGGTTAAAATATTACTAATTAAGCTAATGAGAGAATAAAAAGAGTGTAAAATAAAGTTTTCTACATATTGCTATGATTTTAAAAAATTCACGACCGAGACAGCCGATTCCCGCGACGTATCGCCGATATGTCCCGATACCGATACACCGATATCGCGACCGATACCAAGATTTAAAACCTTGGATCCAACCCATTGCCAAATTCAATTTTTTGTATTTTAGCAATTATTTTAGTGATGACACCCATTGATTTTGTTATTTCTATTGATGAAAAATCAATCGTCTAATTTTTCTTCTCGATCAAGTTTAAAACATTCATCGATCGGGACCAAATTGTGTTTTGTTAAAGGCACTTTCGTCCGATTAAATGCGTACCGATACAAGATCTTCTTATTTTTTTGTATAACTGACGGTGTCTGTAATATAAAAAAGATATACAGTTCTGATTGCCAAAAAAAAAACCTTAGGTGGAGCTTAGGTTGTCCATTATACGACTTTAAGGGCTCCACTATGCATTAAATGTGATCGATCACGCGGTCGCCGATATCTGGTGATATCCAATTTTGGTGACACTGATGAAATCAGCGGGGGGTGAAATTCTAACGGTTCGGATCGACTATTGTTAATATTGACTTGGTGATGACCTTTAAAATTTATACATTGAATGTAGTTAATATCAAACTAAGTCTTACGCTGTAGTTGAGTGTATAGTAGCCAAACGACCGTGATACAATTAAGATGATCGGCTCCGTTGATTGTTTTGTTCTCATTAGTTAAATGATTGTCGCAAATTTTTGGCAGAATTGGGTGTATAAAGGTCATTGATCGGGAAGCAGTTTCATTAAGTAAATGAGTTCTTATGGCCGATCAAGTGTGTACATTGTAAAAGATCGTTGATTCTGATGATCGAGTCCGTTGATTTTGTTGCCCTCATTAGTTAAATCGTCGTCGTAAATTTTTGGCCGAATCGGGTGTAAAAAAGTCATTGATCAGGATGCAATTTTATTAAGTAAATAAGTTCTTATGTCCGATCAAGTGTGTGGCAAGACCTGAGTAACTTTATTCTCGATATAAATGATCTAATATACATAAGTAAAAAATCAATAATTCTCATAGCAAAAAATGGCGTAGGTACATCATAAGAATTCAATGTGTCGGGATGAATTAAATGGCACATCCCAACTAGTTTTTTACTATACCAGTTGGGAAAAAAAAATTAGTTTTTTAGTTCTGCCGACTAAAAGTTAGTCGGTGAAGAATTGGGTTAATTTTGCGGGAATTCTAAACATTGGGGAAATTTTTTGGCGGAAGTCCCAATACACCCAAAACATTCAGTACTCTCTCTCTCTCAAATCCATCGCCAAACAATACAAATCCCAACAGAGAAAGATGAAGCAAGAATTAGGGAATCAAGTAACAGATTATAGGGGTTTCTAATCAAGCCGAAGGAATCCGATTATGTATCTCTCTCGAACAGGTCTCTCTCTCTCTCTCTCTCGAACAGGTCTCTCTCTCTCTCTCACACACACACACACACATACACACAAACGCACACACATCTACAGCGTCTTCATAAACATTCAGTACTCTCTTATTTTGTTTTCCCCCTTATCAACAGGTCTCCGATTTCAACATATTTTGGGAAAGTCGTGAAGCTCGTTGGTTTTACCCCGTTTGAGTCTGCTCTCAACGCCGTCTCCGAAGGTGATTTTTACGCTCGTTCTCTTATTTGTTTAAAGTAAACATATATACATGTTTTTTATGGGGAACTAGGCGCCAGAAAATAAGATAATGTTAATTGTGTGTAGCTTCTATTAGATTAATTGTTTGTTGTATGATGGGGTTGACTTTTTATTGTTTAGTTTTCTTCCAAACCTGGCAATGTTGTTATTCCTCGTATGGGGTATGGTCTAGTTTTTTAGTTTATTTTCTTCGAAATTGGGAATGTTTGTTAGGAAATAAATTAATGCTTTCAAACCAAAAGTCTGATTGTGGTCCCCCTTTAGAATTAGAACCCTTGTTTTTTAAAAATTAGTTGATTCTTTCTTACTTTGAAAACCTTGCAATTTTAACTGCATGAATGAATGGTTTTTGCAGAGTATTCAAACTATTTCCACAGAGAACAGGCAAGAGAGCTATCAGAAAGGACATGGGAATTTATATTGATTTTTGATTATCTTCAAAGCTCTCCTGAAGTTTTTTGTAATGGGCCTCGAGGCACATAATGGGCCTTGATTGCGAGCCTCGTGCGCAGTCGCTGCACTAGTATTTCATAAATGGATAAGATTTGTCCATATCTGTTGGGTGAAATTGATGCAATTTTACCTAGTATTGAAATACAACCAAAAATCATCAAGTAAAAAAAAAGTCTCCTTCTATCAAACTAACCCAAAAATGAGATTCTACAATAAATCTCAAAATTGCGTCATTGAATTAGGAAAGCCAAATAACATAGCAATACACAACAAACAGGTCAGATTTACCAATTTATTTGACCCATCTTGCAATTTTTTGGGGTCTAAATGTCTCTATTTTCGGTACTTCGATGTGAATTGGGTACTGCCTCGCACAATGCAGATAGCCTTTTTTTTTTTTTTGAAGCTTAATGTGGTCAACCTAAAGACTATGTTCTCACTCTCACACCTCCACGAATCTGCTCAGTATTTTCTTGTATTTGAACTGTACACGCATCCATGTTCATGTCTAAACTGACTACTTATTTGTTTTCTGATTAAACTTATTTCGTTACAGTTCTCTAAAAGACTCTAAATGACTTTTTGTTTTGGTCATTGTGGTCCATCTGTAGTGAAGACTTGGTTCTTTCCACTTTATATCCTCACATGTTAACTTCAAACCTCGAGGAATGTAATAACCTATTTGTATATGGGTGTTGTCACTAGCATAGAACAAAGACATTTCACATAAATAGTAATGTAGTTTGTGACATTTGATTCCTATTAATAAAAAATGTATGCATTTATCTAAATAAAAAAAAGTATGTGTATCTATGTATGTATTTATCTTAATGAATGCTCCACCGATTATTGTATATTTAATGTTTCATGCCCTTTAATCTATTGTTTATTCTTTGTTCCAGAGAATGAAGAGTTAGAATTTGTTGACCAGTGAAAGTTTGTTTTGTGGCCATCTCCAACACTAATCTTGACATTTGGGAACTTGCTAATTTGCTCGATCTCGTTGTTCACTAAGGTAATATTTTGTATTCCTTGGTTTTTTACTCGCTAAGGGTGCAAGTGGGATTCCCCTGCATCCCCCTCAAAATGTATGTGATTGTGTTGTTGTGGTGCTTAAGGGTGCAAGTGATGCAGGGCTCCCTTCCATTCTATTATTGGTTGTTGATTATGGATCCGTATTCAATCATTGTAAATAATCGGACTTGTGATAGAATATACATGTCTTTTATTTGACTGCTATTCTTTCTCTGGGAAGAAATAGATTTCTTTCACTTTATTGTTATCCTGATTCCAGACCATGCCTATTGTCAGTAGATTTCTTTCATATGAAGGACTACAATTTTATTGACCTAGGGTAGTTGGGTGTCGGGGCCAAATTAAGTTTCAATAGGCTTTGTGGAATCCTAACTGGAGAACCAAATTAGTGGACCATTGTCCCAACTCTTCATCAATAGTTTCATTTGATTTGAGAAACACTAAGACTCTTGCACTTCATTTCCTGCATCTGCTGGTTACTTCCGTAAATATATTGACCTTACTAAAACACTTCATGCATCTACCCATTCATATTAAAAATTTTGGACTCTAACTTTGGCCTATTTTGGCCTAATAAGGCTTTATTTGCTTTGTTTTCGTGTTAGTTAGTTTCGCATCAATTTTTTGTGTATTATTGGTTCTTCTCGACGAGAGGAACCGGAAAAGTAAAAATTTATGATCCAAAATTAATTTTTTTAATAAAGACAAAAAAGTACTTATTTTGTTTTTATTAAAAAATATTAAGTTCGGATAATAATTTTTTACTTTTCCGATTCCTCTCGTCGAGAGAACCAATAATACACAAAAGTTTGACACGAAACTAACTAAAGCGGAAAAAAAAGAGAGCAAATAAATACGAAAAAAAAGAAGCTAACTTTGCTTATTAGGCCAAAATAGGCCTTCCTCTAGTTCTACTATATTCTTTTACACTTCATTAAAAAAATCTTGGATTGAACATTGATATGTATAACCTCCAGGTAAATTTGTAGGCCACAAGAAATGGAAAAAAGTTGGATGAAGATAAAAGATAGGTGGGCAAGTGCGGAGTATAAACTAGGGATCTTTTATACAATTTGCGATGGCGAATTTAGGTCCAGAGGCTGAGATTCGGTGCCCGTGTATTGATTGTCTAAACAGCAAAAAACTTAGCAGTGTAGTTGTTAAGATCCATTTGATACGAAGAGGAATTGACCCTTCTTACAAGACTTGGGTGCACCATGGGGAACCTATTCCAGTGTGTGAGCCTCAAGCACAAAATGATGACAATCACGAACACAATGAAGGTATTAGTGACGAAACAAGAGGAGAAGTCCCAGAGGGTGACAACCATTTGCATGACATGCAGGAACAAATCTATTTTGGGGGCATCTTGGATGATGATATCGATGAATTGCCTAGTAATCATGGCAGGATAGATATGCGTAATTTTGATAAGTTGTTCAACGCTGCCCAACGTAAAGCTTATCCTGGGTGTGAAATGATTGTACTAGGATTCATTGTTAAGATGCTTCATGTTAAAGTGTATAAGAAGATGAGCAATGACGCATTCAATTTGATTATGCAAATTATTAAAGAGATGTTACCAGCAGATTGTCATGAGACTATTCCTTGGACCATTTATGAGGCAAAGAAATTGTTAAGGGACTTGGGCTTGGGATATGTGCCCATTCATGCATGTGTAAATGATTGCGCACTCTTTTGGAAGGAGAATGAAAATTTAGAGAAGTGCCCTACATGTAATGAGCCTAGGTACAAGGTAAATGATGGTACGGGTCAAAAGATCCCTCACAAGATATTGCGATACATTCCATTGACTTCAAGATTACAGAGGCTATATTTTTGTAAGAAAACTGCTCTTGATATGACATGGCACAAAGACAAACGTGTAGATGATGGCGAACTAAGACATCCGGCTGATGGTCAGGAATGGAAGGAAATGAGAGCCTTATGTGGTGTTAATGCAACAAAGGCAGCGGCTGAATTTGGAGTTCAGATCAGAAGTTCAATCCCTATTGAGAGCTTTTTCAAATCATGGAGGCATGTTGATTCAGGTCTTAAAGCGGCCATTTTCCAAGCTGTTCGGGTAAGTTCATAGACTAAGAACTTGAGGCCTATATGCAATTCATGGAGACAAGACACACATTATATTTTAAACTTTCTATTTCATTCTTGTACATGCATGCATATGACTGGATGTTGATATAATATGAATAGTTGTCTTTATTAACTCATTGAATGATAAAGAACTTGTTGATAGAACTTTTGTGCTAGCTGTAAGGTTACTTTAATGAGTGTGCTTTTGTGAATCCTTAAACTGTCTCCTCATATACATATATAAAAATAGAATTTGTACATCCTATACTAATAAAAAAATATCATTTTTTTTTCATTTTCTGTGTGATAGTTTATTACTTGGAGCGCCTCAAACCTATTCATTGCAAAAGAATATTGACAACTAACAAAGGACTGATGAGAAAAAAACTGTGTAATAGCTTATTACAAAGGACTGATGAGCACCTCAAACCAAGGGAATTCTATACTAGGAAAAACGTGTTTACGAAATAGCATCCATTGGTCAACAATTAGAACATTATCCACCAATAATTCCTTGTCCCTGGGCATGATGTTTCTATATTTGCGAAAATTATGGAAGCTTTATTTTATGCAAGGGGCGGGACACTATTATCTCTGTTCAGTTAAGCATTTGATTATGAATCTGTCAACAAAATTGGAATGAGTTCATTTCTATACTTCTATGTTTTAGGACAAGTTTAGAATCCATGAGGATGAGGATGAGTTCACTGAGTTGGTAGTTGAAGTTATGAATGAGAAGGCGGACACAGTCTACACAGAATGGAAACATGAAATGGGCAAGCATTACAGGTTGGCAAATGAGATTTACGAGAAGACAAAAGATGCACGTGATAACCCATATCGTCATCCTTATAAAGGGGTGAACCAGGAAAGCTGGAAATATATGGTCGATCATATATTCGAAGATGAAACGTGGAAGGTTGATTGAATACTTCTATTGAGTTACATTTTCAATTTTACTTTAGTAACTAACATTTCTAATTTTTTCAGAAGCGTAGTCTTGCTGGCCAAAAAATTAGAGCCAAACTACCCCACAATCATACTTTGGGTTCTCGGTCCTTACCTGCTGCGATGACCATTGAGGTGAGATGCTTTATGATTACAAAAATTGGTCGTTTGATCTGGCTTTGCTGACTGTTAATACATCGTTTTTGCATGTTAATCATCTTATATTGTTATTTGAATTTGTTAGGCTGACAAGGCTAACAAGAATGAGGAGGGACTTCCTCTACCTCTAGAGGAGAGACTTCCTCTAGTGGACAGACTTCTAGATTTTTGTGACACGTATAAGGTGTCACATACATTGAAAGAGACACAAGATTGGATCGATCCTATTTGTAAGGAGAAATATGTAAGCACCTAATATTGAACACTTATATTGACTACGGTCCTCCACAAAACCATTTACCGATTAATTTTTCCGTGTCTTACTTGTTTCTTTTCTTCTTTTGCAATGATAGTTACAAATGGTGGCACTAAGAGATGAGGCCCAACAATCTGGAACTCCACTTACAACTGAAGGACTTTCAAGGGCAGTCCTCGGGGAGAGGAAGAATTACGTAAGAGGATTTGGTAATGGCCCAAAGCCCTCTACGTATGTCTCAAAATCCAAGTCAGATTTAGCACGCCAGGGGCAGTTGCAGAAAGTTCAAGCTGAGATGGAATCACTTCGTGAAGAGGCAAGGCTACGCGAAGAGGAACAAACGCGAAGGTATGAGCAGCTGCAAGGTAATAATGAAGCAATGCAAAGAGAGTTGGATAACATAAAAAAGTGCATGATGCAATTTCAAAATTGTGGACAAGTCACCATGGGATCAATGTGATGGTAGCTCAACAATTCGGTACGTAATTTGCCACTGTGGTACTTTTGATGTACCCATTCATTCATATTGCAACCAGTGGATTCAGTTACATGAAAATTAAAATTCTCATTTCTGATACATGACATATGGGTGCCTGTTGATGTTTTCCACCTTGTTTAGAACTCATATTTCTGTTGCATTGTTTGCTTCCTGCATTTCTTTTTTAATCTAAGTTCTGTTTAATGATGTGCAAAGTTTGTTGATTTCCATTGCCGAACTCTAAAGGATGTCTTCAAATAGTTGCATCATCTTTGGGTTTATGTCTGTAACAATTGAATTCCTATCATAGCCCATTAAAATGGTTCTGTATATCAAACTAATAACTATTCAACTTTTGCATCATGCTGGATTCAAAAACTAGTTCTGAACCTTCAGTTCCATGTATTGTTGCTTATGTTCCCCTCTCCCTCCTTTTTTTTCTGAGTTTTGTAATAGATGGAATTGAGCAGAAAATACAACATTCGGATTTTATAGCTGCCGTAGGAATAACCGAATAAACAATGAATGAACATGTGAGACAAAGCGTTTGTGTTTGATGTGAAACATATTGGAATACAGTCACTTATAATGTTTTCAAGTGCCTTTCTGGTTTTCTTCAAATGCCTCACATGTCTGCATTCTTTTGCATACTTGTATTGAATCTTGGACCCAGGAAAGAAATACAAAGGAACCAAGGTGTCATTGTACTTGAAGTAGATTTTGTTTACTTAGAATTAGCTGTCATATTAGCTGTTTTTTTGCACCTGTACAAAATAAAAGTGCCATTGCCCAGTGCAATGCCAAAAGAGTCAACCTAAACTTGAAGTTCTGTGCATAAAAATCCTGTTAACCTGGTCAGTCTTGAAATGACCTTTATGAATAGAGTAAAAGTTTTTGGTGGTGACTGTTCTTTAACCTCTGCCTGTTTTCTATTGATTATGCAGTTATGTTTTCGGGTACAAAAATCGGTTCCAGAATTTCATTAGGTATCTACGGGAAATGGGAGATGAGGTGCATTCCTTTCTTTTTCCTCATATTTAAATCAATTATAGAGGTGATTTCTACTAGAAGAGCCTTTAGTTCTTGACCATTTGAGCTGAGTTCTGAGCCTTTTGGTTCTTCCACCCCGGTGAGATGAGTTGGACGTTTCAACTCAGTCATCGAAACAAGCTCTACTGGCCTGTGTGATAAAATTGGCTGCTTGTTTATCTACATGTTTAGCTAAAGAAGTTCGATAACTTGATTAATTTTCAAGGATCGAATTACTCGGACTCCTTGTGAATAAGTGTTGTCTATGCACTGTATGAAATCAGTCCTGATTTTGATTTTCTGCTATCTGGACAAATGTGTTCAAATAAAAGTGTTTCTCTTGCTTGGGGATTGAATTTGAGATTTTGAGGTAGTTATGTTTGAACATAGTTTGTGAGCTGGTATCTAGTGACTTCTTTAATATATCAATTTTCTTTGGATACAAGACACGTGCACTAGGATCATAACTTGTGTCCTTTTTAAGAGAATGGTAGCGCTGATGGTTTATTGTTCTTTTTTACTTTTACAGATTGATGACACTTTGGTGGAGTATCCTGCAGTTCTTCTTTTTGTTATGGACCATGAAGATCAAAGTTGGATTCTACATGCTTTGATGTTTGGCTATTAGTAG
>JAXBDA010008951.1:0-13608 GCA_036023075.1 Gaultheria prostrata
GGAGAGGAGGGGGCAGGCAGAGTTTGAGAGGAAAGAGGAGCTGAAGCATTTGAAGAATTTGAAGAAGAAAGAGATGAAGGAGAAGTTGAGGAAGATTAGGGATACTGCTGGGATTAGCGAAAACGGGGTTTGCCCATTGGACGTAGATGATCTGGAGGAAGAATTTGACCCTAAGGAGTATGATAGAAAGATGAAAGAAGCATTCAATGATGAGTACTATGGTGCGGAGGATGTGGACCCCGAGTTCGGGAGTGATGGAGATGAAGATGAGTTGGAAAAACCTGATTTTGATAAAGAAGATGAGTTGCTTGGACTTCCAAAAGGTTGGGATGATGGTTCTGGTACTGGTGATGGGTTCTTAGCTTTTAGGGAGCGAAAACTAAAGCGGAGAGCAGAAATTGGTGTACCCAATGAACAGATAGAAGAAGAAGCAGTGAATGAAGAGGGTAAGGGGAAGAAAAAGAGGAAAATGTCAGAGATAGAGAAGGAGGTCGTTAAGAAGGAGTTGGAAGAGTACTATAAGTTAGATTATGAGGACACAATCGGGGACTTGAAGACAAGGTTTAAGTACAGAGAAGTTGGTCCTAAGAAGTTTGGACTAAGTACTGAGGAGATTTTAAGGTTGGATGACAAGGAGTTGAATCAATATGTTTCTTTGAAGAAGATTGCTCCTTATAGAGAGAAGGAATGGAAGGTGCCTAGAAATATAAGGTACAACCAAAAACAGAGGAATAAGCAGCTTCTTGAAGGTGTATCGCGTGAGGCGAAAAATGGTAAGAAGTTGAGAATTGAACATAAGAAAGGAGTAAAAGAAAATGAGGAAGCGCAAGTGGAGAAATCAAACGGTGATGTGAGCAATTTATCCAGAAAAAGCAGGAGAAAGCATCGTGTAGCTGAACTTAAACTGTCGCATGCAAGGCTCGGGGCATATGGGAAGAACCCTTCTAAATCTAAGAGCAAAAAGAAGCACTGAACTTTGCCCGCGGCTCACGCAGATGTCCATTATGAGGTAATTTCTTGCAAGAACTTGATTTTGTGCTATCAATAACTTTTTTGTTGTTGTTTCTTGATTCTCATATTAGTTTCGATACATCAAAATTTTATTAGTCTCTTCAAATGCTGAAAATCCAGAAGTTACAATAGTGTGTTCAGTTCTTGTGACATTCTTATTTTTATCTACTTTTTCTTGTTGGACTCTTATTGTTGATTCTTGGTGGTCGTGACGTGGCATAATACAGTATTAACAGTTCCCAGGTAATCAAAGCCGGAAAGCATACCCGAGCTGGAAATTGAGATACATAGACATGGCCTGCTGTTTTTAAAAAGTGTGTTTTTCTTTTAAATGTACTCCCAACTGTCTCTTGTTGGAATGGACTACTGTTGTATGAGTCTTCAGATAGACGAGAAGAATGCCCTACGGGTATCCTGATCCATGTTTGTCATGCTAAAGGAGGACATGGCACTAAGGTTTTTAAGGAAAACTAACTCCGGGAAAAGTCAGGAAACAGATCAATGGCGAGCCCTAGTAATTAGGACAAAGGCTGGGCGTTATCGATTATTTGCATTTACTGTTCTCTTTCTTTCGCAGTCACTTTGTGCATATTGCCAAAGGTTAGGTCTGACTCCAATCATCCCCGCCCATACCCCCAATGATTGGGGACTAGATAGGTTCTGTTATTGTTGTTGTTGTACTGTTCTCTTTCTTTCGTTCATTCTATTGATAAAAACTCTTTATCCCATACAACTTTTATTCTCTGAATGCAGCCCACAATATACTTTTTAGATTGGCACAGCTAGGTTCTGCCAATATTCAGTTCTAGTAATTAAGGCTTTGCTCGGTTGGCTTTTTTACCCATTTTCCAAAAATATTTTCAAAAGATTCTTCATTTTTCCAATTACTACTTACATTTCTCTCTCTACTCATTACCTCATTATTCTCATTTCTCTCTCTATCTCTCTCCAATCATTTCCTAATCATTCTTATTTTCAAAAACCCAACCAAACACTATTTAAAAAATTCTTCTCAAAAATTTATTTTCAAAACCCATCCAAACACAGCCTAAACCACTCGTGTTAGCTCTTGTGGTAGTGTCAGTAAGTCTGATTCTCAAGCTACCAAATTTTAGATACAAATGAGTTTTGCTATTTTTTCATGATTAATAATTTTTTTTTTTCGGAAAGTGCTCGCCCTTTTATTAAAGCCCAAACTAAAAAACCCATCACAAGTCCAGGAGCAGACCCTAGTTTTATATAGCTATTCTCCTTCTAGGAGAATTACATGGCCAAAAAAAAGACAGAAACCAGAACCACCAAACCTCTACTAAAGCCACAGAGCATCCCTAGCAACAAACTACTCAAAGAATAACAAACAACACTCACATACAAAGAAATAGCAGGTATCTACAATTTCCACACGTATTTGTTGAAGAGCCTATACCTATGCCTGAAGGCATGGCACTAACATTGGTATTCCATATGCAATATTTCATCCTCCTAATCCTTACAGACAATTCCACATAAATGGGTGTGGAGATTTGCCATTAAAAATTGACCTTGAACTTGAGTGGAAGAGTGCAGCGGGGCCGTAGAACTGTTTGAGAACGAAATCTAGTTATGTTTTGCTGCATACCTCAGTCATCTTGAGCAAAGTAAATAACACACATCGAGATTCGAAACCACTATGTATGTGTTAATCCGCAGTCATCCTAAGCAAAGTTAAAAATACACAAAGAAAGTATTGAATGATCCCAAAATCTTTAAATCTGCAAAATAGAAGTCTCCTTTCAAATCTTAGGGCTGGTAGTTCAACAACACTCTATGGTCTTCAATACTCTAGCAAACGACCCATGCCTGTAAGTACATATTAGGAACATGCCGATGCTATTGGACCAAAAACTAAACTAATCAGCATGTGTCGCCATTGACCACCTACCAACCGAGTCTAACTCTTTTCAGAAACTGGCCGCCTTCTAATCTATAGCGATAAGGTTCACAATTTCACATAGGATTTTGTTAGAGCTTGTCATTGGTTAATTAATACCTCCAAAACTACTATATGAGCCTAAGCGGCCTCTCAACTTTTTGGAGAAGTACAAATTTGAAACAATTTCGAAAACCGTAATCTGTGATTCGAAGGCTATTACTTTGAATAGTCTATGATAATAATATATGCCTGGAGAGATTCATCAGAAAGTTTATTGTAATGGGACAATTTGGGTACAAATTTCAGTCTTGTTACTTTTCCGAAAAATTCAAAAATGTGTTTTTTTTTTTTGGTACATCGGAAAAACAAAGAACAAATACAACATACAACCAAAATCGAAGAATAGCAACGTAATGATCAACCCAAGTCCACTCCAGACCGGTTTCCAGAGAAGAGAGATTTGCATCCAACTTCCACCGCCGCTGCCGCCGCTGTGCTGTTGCTGAACCCATCTGCTGCCGCCTTCAACTGAAGCCATTGTATACCGGGCCTCGAGAATGGTGATGTGCATCTCAAAAATGAAGGGGAGAATGGTTCTCAACCCAAAAGCACAAGAGAAGAGAGGAGAGACGAGAGGGGGTTTAAAAAGTGCCTCCACTAGCTTTGATTCCTAGCTCCGCCACTGCTCCCCCTACTTGTCCTTTTGTTGTTCCCCTATGATTGTCCTCCTCCGTTCGCATGCTCTCCCTTTCCCTCATCCCCTTGCCTCGTATGATTTTCAGTTGACTGGTTAGCTTTCAGCCATTGGTTAGTTGTTCGCAGTGTTTTAAAAGGCACTAGGCGCACTAAGGCTCCATGCCCCCCTGAAGTCTAGGTGCGAGGCGAGGTGTGCGCCTCATCAGAGCGAGACGCAAGTTGTAGAAAACAATTAAAATATTGATATAGGCAAAATTTGCAACATAAATAAATGCTTCTACTATTTCAATTACCATAATACTTATTAATCCCTTGTTATTTACTTGAGCAATGAAGACAAATAGCATTACAAAGTACTTTGTGAGTGGTGACCTATCTTACATGGACTAATTTGTGGGTTGTCCTAACATGTACGTACAAATCCCTCCAAAAAGGTGACCACTTTTTGGCTTTGTTTTTTCAATTTTTTGGGTTATCAAGTTAATCCCAAGGCTAAAGGGTAAAAATAGAATTTCAGTACATGTTGTACATTGACTTTTTGATATGGACAATAATTTTGGGACATCAAAAAATGGGGAAAGTGGACAAGAAATTTGGGACGGAGGGAGAATTTAAATAAGAAGGGGGTAAGAAAAATATGTTTTTTCTATTTCATGTCAATGTGAAAGGCTAGAAATATCGCTTTTCAAACAAATTTGATATTCTTTTTCTGTAAATATCATGACAATAGAGAATCCAAGTGTGCAAAATGGATACGTGTCGGACACATCGACTCGGGTACTTCAGCTAATATGACGGATCCGTGTAACTTAGGTGGTGATAGTAAGACTTTATTCGTTTCAACTGTATAAAAGAAGATATGAAAACTGAGGGAAGGAAGAGGAACAAAAAGAAGAATATCAAGTTCTATTCAAGACTTCAAGAGTTGGCTGCTGTGTGTGCATCGGTTAGAGCTGTTCAATTTCTCTTGGGTTAACGGTTAGAGCCTCTTTACATTGAAGGATTTCACCTAGTGCATTACCCAACCTTTTATGCCTCATTGATCAATAGTAGAGATGGATTCTGTACTAATTTGAGTCAGATCTGAAAACAAAACCATGAGGCGCTCGGCTCGTGCACCTCGCCTCAACACCTTGAGGCACTTTCACTGCGCCTAGGCGGAAGAGGTGTGTGCCTTTTAAAACACTGGTTGTTCCTAGAAAAGCCTTCTAGATCTCTCCAATGGGAGAAGGATGGAAGAGACAGCCAGCTGAAATGTGTTTGCTGGCTATGCTAGTATATAATGACTTTCTCTGGTGGAGGCTTGCTCGTTCAAGCTCCGCCATAACTTGGCTGCCCTTCGTGCTGTTTTTTTTTTTGTCATGATATTCATTTTTATGGTCTAATAGGATATTTTCCTATTTTGCACTTTAGGATTTCTTATTTTGGTGTGTTTTTTTTTTAGTTTCCTTAGTTGTAAGGTAAGTCTTGGGAGGTGTGGTGTTTAAGTAGCAGCCATGTTTTGTCAAAAATAGCTGCTGCAAGTTGCTGTAAATTGTTACGGCTGCAAGTTGCTGACAGTTGCTAGTGCTGCTGCTACTATTTCTGCAATCTGGTTGTTAGGGAGTTTTTTTTTTGAATGAATGAAATTTCTGAATTTAGTGCTTTGTCGCCGCCTTAGAGGGCTGCCTTCTAGGGCTTGGTTGAGAGCCCCTTTGCTTGTGGATTTCGTGCCTTGGTGGCTGGATTTGGCAAGAATCAGCCCAAAATCTGATTCCTGCATAGTTTCGGCCTTTATCCGTGTTAGTCGGGAACCTCCAACCAAGTTACATCAATCTCACCTTCGTGCTGTTCAATAAGTTAAGTGATAAAAGGAGGAAGAAATTTGTAACAACTTATACATACCAGTTTTAGTTGCTAGAGGCTCACCCATTATGACTTTTATAGGAATGTGACTGGAATTTGCTACCACCATGCGTCTCTTGTTTTGGCCCATCTTTGCTCTATAGGATGTCCCAAAATGCATGTCCACTTTGAAACATCGAAGCCAAAATCAGTGTTGTATTCTAAATATATCCTTCCCCAATGGGTGTGGATACTTTGAAAAGTTGGGATGAAGGGGCATTTTGGTTATAAGTAACTTTTGATTTGACTTGAAGTGCATTAAATGTTTATCCTCTAACAAAGTTAGAACTCCCAAAAGGGACCAAAATTGTGGGAAGGAGGGAGTAAAAGTGTGCATTTCTGTTACACCAGTGGCTGTTACAGACTGGCAGTTCTGTTTTGCTTCTATGTACAGTTAGGAGTTCTTTTCTCTGCAACATGCAAGGGAATAGTAAATAAAAAAAACTACTAGTCTGCGTTGGCATTGTCAATGATCTTTCTAATCTATGAATATGTTATAAATTCCACTACTTGACATGATCCCTTGGGTTTTTTCCTACTCCAATTTCTTGATGTAGTTAGTTCTGCCGACTTGTGCCGTATGTTTGAGAGTCTAAACTGATGATATGCAGATGGCTGTATTTGGGTAGCAAATAATGAAATATATAATTGTGTTAATCTGCAGGTTTTTAACAAGGAGGACTCTGAGAAGAGTAGGATGACATGAATAACTTATACAGATAATTCAGGGATAGGCAAGAAGTGGAAGTATGCAAAAGCTTATATTAGGAAAGATAATGAAGTTTCGAGCTAGAAGATTTCAGTTAAAGAGGATTTTGCAGCCAAGAAACTGCACTTGTTAGTTGGTCGTCTTCTTTTCTTTCCTTCCTTTGTTTCCAGCTGTCAAATGTGGGATTTATTGTAGTTCTTTTCAGTTTGTAACCCTAGTTCTGTGATGTTAGATTCTCATGGGTACTTTTGGGGTTTTTTGAGACGCATGTCTTTCAACTTTTGATGAGCCACTGTGTTGCCGTCTGTAAGGTGCAATCGTTTTTGTTTTGTTTTTTGCTGGGTTTGTACTAATTAAGAAGAAAAATGATACAGTATATTTTTTTAACCACTTTTCTTGTTTTCTGGTTTTTTGTCATCTGCTTACAGTGTCTTTAGGGAGGTTTTCCTTATTAGTCTTGAGTTTACAATGTGGATTCTTTGTAGGAAGAAAAAATGTGGTTCAAATTATAATGATATTCATTTTTGGATTCCTTTCCCCGTCACCTTATGTTTATCTTTTGAATTGTGAGGCCCCCGTTTTTGGACTGCCCAGAAGGAAGTTGATGCTCTGTTTTCTTTGCTTGTCTCCATTTCTACTTCTTGAATGTTTCCGAAATTATCTGTTCATCTGATTGTTCTTGTCCAATGAAACAGCAATGAGAGAGAATAGAGGCAATGCAAAGTTCCAGACCTAAATTTAGAACTAAAGTAGAAGGCATGTTGTTCACAACCTTGGAACACCTTTCAATAAAATTGACCTCCTTTAGTATTAGTATGACGCGGAGTCTTGGCACAGGAGAAAATTTACCTCCTATAGCATGACGTGGAGTTTTGGCACAGGAGAAAAACACTGTTATTCATGTGGCGGTGTTTCAAAAGCATCAAATAATCATTGGGTGACAACCTAACTAATTAAATGTGTATTCATTCCAATCACCGTTTCTGAACAAATGATTATGACTCCTTTGTTTACACAATTTTTGAACGAAACTACCAAAAAAATCCGTAAATCAATGCCTACGGGGAAATGCTAGCATTTTATAAAATCTATGTGAATTGTGAAGATGGGCGGCTGGAGTACCAAACCGCCAAAGCAAATTCCATACTTGGAAAAAAGAAGCCCCAACCTCCATACATCACCTACTACAAGAATTTCTTTTCCCCCCCAAAAGACAATTTGAAAAGGCCTCTGATGAGGATTTCAACTTTTGTGAAAAGTGGCACTTTATTAGCCGAAAGGAGTAGGCCTCCCCTGAGAATAATACATCTTCAACAAATTAAATTGAATAAAGTCTCCACATAGATGGTGTATTGAAAATTTCAGGTACAACAATTGCAAAGAGATTGCTATAGGAAATTGTAAATGAAAAGGTAAGATAATTATTGAATCAATCATGGAAAGACCTTTCATGTAGGCTTTTATCTAGGCTTTCAGGCCACATCAAGGTTAGGGTCCTTAGGGACTTGGGCCGGGCCTCCACGTACCACTTTGGGCGTGTTTGATAGCAGGTTTCGGCGGTAGGATAGAATTACTATGGAGGTGGGGGCTTTAAGATTCATGTTTGGTTGGAATTTTATTGGGTGGATTATGAGTCCCAAGGAATTGTCAATCCCCCAATTTGATGGGATTAGCCAACCCATGGGGTAGGTGTTACTACCAATCATGTCCCATGGGATTGAAGATAGAAGATTTTTATGCCTTCTCTTTTTATATGTATTCACAAAAAATTTCGTCATCCTATATAAATAAAAAAACCGGTAAACTTCATGACTCGTGATGTTCTAAGCAATAATTTTTGTCTTTGTTTTCTCCTAACAATTTAACGGAAGTTCACAAATGTCAGTTCATGTTTTTCTATCTTTACGTTCGGGGTGTTTCGGCCTGGATTATTTTTTTGCCTTTACTCAATTTTGTTTCGCATTTGTTAGTTTTGCGTCATTTTTTTTGTGAACTATTGATTCGTCTCGAAAAGATAAATCTAATAAGTATTCACTCCGTCCAAAAATTGCTTGCTCTTTTTAGAGAAAAAGTGGTAATTTTTTGAAACTCATCACTATATCTGTTTGGATTCCTTTTTTTCTCATTTGTTTCATTGCGCCAAAAATGTATACTCCTCCTTTATTTCTCACGCGTTAATGGAAAGGGGAGTGCTTACTGGATACTTTTGCTTCTATATCTTGCTAGTGCTACTGATGTCTTTTGGTGTCACTCACATTGCCACTCATAACTTTCTTTGGTTACCAAATTCATTTCACATGCGTTTCTGTATTCCTTTTTCGAGTTGATCGAATTTTAAAATCCATGCGGTGGAATGGTATCCTCTCATTTGTGTCACCTGTTGCATTTTGCTTTCTTATTACAATCAGTCAATCACAAAAATTAGTCATACTCTTTACTTTTTTGAGTTTATCATTCGGTGTAATGCGTTTCACAATTTTCTAGTTTTTTGGTTGCCCAGTTTTTTTTCGATCGAATATATGTGCTAGAGGAAGATATGAAAAAAAGAAAACACGTCCCTCTCACTAAACAGATCATCCGTGTTTTCTAGTGAGTGGTTCATTCCCAAATATAAGCGAAAGAATGCTCTCATGGGATATCATCACTCCCTTTGGGTCACCAGTTGTGCCGCTTTGCATACATAATTGTACAAATATATGTTTTCTTCTTTGTTGGGAGATCAAAGTGCTCATTAATCCCAGTTGCAAAAACTGATCCCAAGAATATAATGCCAAACCATAACCATTAGCCGCCTTCTTGTTCTGCAGTAACCTTTGCCAAAGCTCACAAGAGTTTCCAAATACTTCATGGTATTAGGCAAGGTTTTCAAAACCTCAGGAATCTCAGGAATTTTAGTTTCTTCCACGAAGGTTTTGTTCTGCAGTTGCCCAGTTTTTTGGTTGTTACTTTTTCAAGTTTATCATATGGTTGCCCAGATTTTTGGCTCGAGAAAAAAAAAAGGGAAAGAGGGGTCCAAACCAAAACGGAGGCCTTGGCTGTAGAACGCGCAGAAAAAATGGGGAAAGAGGGGTGCCAAACAAGGCCTTAGCAGCAGAAAGTGATGACCCAAAAAAATAGCAAAACAACGTCGTTTTGCTCTGCAACACTCTGCACGGCACCCCCTGAGTCCAAAACAAACATGCAAATTCCTAATCCCACCTCATTACCAATCCCAGCATACCTATAACTGAAAAATGAAAAACCTCTTGTTTCCATAATTAGAGATGAAAACCAATTACTATTCTTATCAATAATAAATGACATTGTTTAATTTTGGGTTCATGTCCCTATTGTCCCAAGTCCCAACCCACCAAAATAAGCATAGGAACAAAAACTCAAAAAACTTGAGAGCATTTGGGCTTGCTGTTAGGGTCCGATTGGATGAGGGATTAATTTCAGGAGGATGAAATTTGAAGGGGATAACATAGTAGGAGGTATTATTTTTTAAGAGTTGACCTACATTGATGTGATGTTTATGGAAATGGATAAAAAAAGGTAGATAGTTTGGATGAGATATTGAAAAAGGTGGATAATTTTTTTCTTGGTTTGGATGTTTTATGGAATAGGATGATAAGGATGAGTGGATAAGGGTTATTAAGGGAAAAAGCTGTCAAATGACTATTTTGCTCTCGTGCAGTCTAAAACTTCATTATGCATTAAATTAATTATATAAATGCAAATACCAATATATTTAATTAATTTGTTGGCAATTTTATGCTATAATAAAACAACTAATTAGGAAATTCAATTTTCAAAGTACATTTTGGGCCTTATCATTTATTTGTTTGGCCCTTATCATTTATAAAGATGTTCCACTCAAGTGGGCCAAGAAAACTTTTCACTCCAGTAGGCCAAGAAGGTGTTCCAAGCCCAATGTACAATCCGGGTGATAGGTAGGATGGAAGGCAGGCCAACCGGACTACCTCCAGAAAACGGAGGAGCCATGTTTTGATTCATACTCTATTTCGTTCGACTTTCTCTCTAGATTTAAACTTGTTGCTAACATTTTTCGTGCTCTAAAAAATTAAGCTTAAGCCTGGAATTCCAAAACCCATGTCGATTTGATTCGAAATTCAACAAACCCAAATCGCCATCAAAACCCTGTTTTCACTCTTGGACAGCAGCAACAAGGATGACAATTGAGATGGAGGGTGGGAGTGAGGGAGGGGGATAAGGAGGGGCGTAATCGACAAAATACCTCCCCTCTACAACTGGATAACTTTTGGGGAGGCCAAGGAGAGCCCAAAAATTATCCGGAGAAAGCCCTTGCAGAGGGATTACATCAGAGGGGTGAAGATTTATCCCGGTCATCGTATGTTTTGCCAAACGGAGGAATACGGTTGGGCCCAACCGCCCAGATGTTAATAGAGGGAGAAATCCCCCATCCAAACGGGTCCTATAGCAAGGGCACTCATCTTTATTTCCATAAGTCCCAGAAGGAACACAATGGCACTTGTCACTGCATATCCCACAGTACTTGAGGCACCGGTGAAATCGAAGTTGAAGGGGGCTGAATTATGAAAGAAATTTTGGTTTGAAGATTTTTCATGACTAAATCCAATCATTCTAGTTTTTATGGGACAGTTTTGATAAACTGAAAAATTAAACTCGAGTATTATTGTTATTATATCATTTGACCAATGTAATATCATTATCGCACAATATAATTCACCATAATTTAGTGTTCTCGGAATGAAAATTGTTCTTACATTTTAATGATTGGGTAAAAGAACTGGAGAAAGAAGAGAATGATTATTAACATTAATACTATTTGATCTAGTTAGTTTTATATTCAAAATTTTATGATTTTTTTAAGAATAGCTATAAACAAAATATGCAAAATATACTCCGAAATAGGAAGAATTGGATTCCAATTATCCACTTGTAGCAGGCCGAACCCCAAGGCCCACCAATTACCTCTTTTTCGTCATCACAACACCTCTCAGACCCCAAATTGTATTGACCAATGGTGATGCTCTAACAAGATTGCCAAATCTGCGGTGAATCATCTGTTTGCTATCAAATCTACATTTTTGTAAACTTTAGTATGCTATTGAATTCTTGGATCTCTTTCGCGAAGTCGTACGTGACGATAAATTTTTATTTGGCTATCGAATTTTCCGTAATCAATTGACGAAAGTCAACCCAAAGCATCTTCCTCTTTCCAACCCCCTCAAGCCGTTTGGAAATTCATTTGGAGCATTAACATCCCTCAAAAGCTGAAACACTTTTGGTGGAAAGTGAGCTGCAATTTTCTCGCAACTAAGGAAAATCTCCACCGGCGAAAATGTCATCCTTCCCCTATATGTTCAATCTGCCAAAAAGAGCCCGAATCTATTGAACACTTGCTTTTCAGATGTGATTGGACCTCCGCGGTGTGGTTTGGGAGTTGTTTAAATTACAAAGTGGATTCTTGTTCTATCCCGTCTGTCATGAAGTGGACCATTTCTCTAATGGAAAGCTTTAATTCAACTTCGGATAGGCAGATTTCTTTCAGCAAATGTGTTGTGAAACACACGCTATGACGATAAAGTAATGAGAAAACAAACCAAATCAACAAGCAATCACACGACACAGAGATTTACGTGGTTCCCCCAAGATTGAGGTACGTCCACGGGCGAGGAGAGAGAGAGTTCACTAACAAAGGTGAAGAAGAGATACAAAGAGCCGGCTATGTTCCGTAACTCTAGAGAGGCCAAGAAAATCAGAAGTTGCTCAAAGGATACAAAACCCTAAAGGTCCTGTTGCTATTTATAAGAAGTTACAGAAACCCTAATCCGAGTAGGAATCCAACTGGAGGTAGTCTCCCGGTAGCGCTACACCATAAATGGTGTAGCGCTCGAGATGGATTAAAACCGAAGTTATTCCCTCGGTAGCGCTACACCTAAAATGGTGTAGTGCTCGTGGTCCTTCTGGACAAAACTTCACTTAGCCAAATTTCAAGGCATTCTCAACAGGTGTTGTATTTGAAGAAAAAAGGTAAACTTGTGCAACTTGTGCCAGTGGGATTCTCAGCAGCCCTTAACAAAAATGTGGGCTACTGTTCAAATATCAGGCTGAGACTTTTCCTACTTACGTGATATTATTTGTGATTCGCTCATAAATAAGAGCCTATCTTGTATTTGTTCTTATTATCTTGTTTAGCCTATAAATAGGCGTGTAATTCATTTGTAAAATCATAAAGTGTGGAGTAAGAGAAATACATCAATAAAAGTGAGTGAGTGTTCAATTCTCTTTGTGAGTTTCATACAGAGTGTGTGATATATACTCCTCCACCCAACAAAGTGGTATCAGAGCCAATCGGTCCGAAAAATAGTCCGAATTGGTGAAAAGAAAAAATTTCAGTCACGGCTGATTTTCTCAAAGTGAACAAAAATCAATTTTGAGAGTTGAAGATTGGAGCTCAAACATACGAGCTAATTTTCACGGACTGCCAACACAGGTCCGAAATCGAAGTCTACAAAAATCAATTTTTTGATTCGAGAAGTAGACTTGCCTTGACGAGTTCAGTGGTGCCATTCCGCTGACGAGACGCCGCAGTAGCATTCACGCTCCGCCAGAATTTGCAAGTAAGGTCCACTTATTGCAAATCTTCCCCATCTCTGGAGTGCCCAGCCGTGAGCAGAAACGAACCCGCAACACCAGACGCTGCATCTGATTGTTTCAAAATCTGCCGATCGGAGCAAATACATCTTCCTTGGTATTTTTTTTCTGTTCCAGAACCTCATAAATTGGGCACCGAATTGCTCAAACCAAGGAGTCGGTCATTGAAGTCACTGTCTCCTCTTTGTTTTCATCGACAAAGAAAGCAAAGGCAATATCTGCATTATCCTCAGAAGTCAGAAGTCAAGATCTGCCTTTAAGGCTACCTACCAAAGAAAAATTACAGTCTACCCCCTGCACTTTTACATTATCCCGTTCAAGTTCAAAAGTTCAAAATTCCTTTCTTTTTTACTTTTGACCTTGTCCACTTATAAAATTCATTTTTTGTTTCCCCCACAAATATCAACTCCACTTCCCGAGAAAAAAAAAACCCTCTCAGCCCATAAACCACTAAATGGCCAACGGAAGCGCGCAGGCGCTTATTCCAAAACTCACCAAGGACAATTATGATAATTGGTCCATTCAAATGAGAGCACTACTGGGTGCTCAAGAAGTCATGGAGATAGTACAAGACGGGTACGAGGAACCCGCCTCAAAAGAAGCAGAAGCAGCTTTGAAGGAGGAACAAAAAACAGCGCTCCGTGCCGAGCGAAAGAAGGATTGCAAAGCCAGGTCCATCATCTACCAAGGACTTGATGAGATGACATTCGAGATCATCGCTTCCACTACATCTTCCAAAGAAATTTGGGAGACG
>JAXBDA010008952.1:0-13608 GCA_036023075.1 Gaultheria prostrata
TCGACTTCGTAACCGAATGGGTGATCAATGGTTGCATGATAGCTTGATTGTTTATATTGAGAAGGAGATTTTTACTAGTATCACAAATGAGGCTTTTATGCTACGATTTCAAAATATGAAAAATCGCTGGGGTCATTTGTAAACGCTGTTAGAGAGTTTAAATTGATATTTGCTTAGCTACTTTTTATTGGCGTTCAAGTGTAGCTACTTTTTGTTTGGCATTTCAATGAGCTTTTGGGGAATTAATTGTAAATTAAATTATATGTTATTAACATATATCTACTTTAGTTATTCTCTATTTCGCATTTTAGTATTTTTTTTTGTTCTATTATTCTCCTTTAATAATTTGACCCCACTGACATTTAGTTCTGGCTCCGCCCCTGCTCTGTGAAGGGAAACCAAACTAGTCGTCAGTGCATGTAGAAGTTTTGTTGTATCACAACTTGTCCTACAATTACATGACAGGCCTATTTTGGCAAAAAAAAGTAAAGCTGCTTTTTTTTCCGTCTTTATTTGATTTTTTTTCGCGTTAGTTAGTTTTGTGTCAAACTTTTGTGGATTATTGGTTCTTCTCGACGAGAGGAATCGGAAAAGTAAAAAATTATATCATAATTCTTAATTTTTTGAAGAAAAACGTAAATAAGTAAAAAAAAGCTGCTTTTTTGGATTTTTTTTGTCTTTATTTGGAAAACATTAAGTTGGGGTTATAATTTTTTAGTTTTCCGATTCCTCTCGTAAAAAAGAACCAATAATCCACAAAAGTTTGACACAAAACTAATTAACGCAAAAAAAAATCAAATAAAGACAAAAGAAAAAGCTGTTTTACTTTTTTAGCCAAGATAGGCATACAGTACCTATGAGAAGGGTTCAATGTAATTTCAAACAACTCAGGAGCATATCATTATAAAAATCAAATCTCCAGGAGATTGGTATAATTCGCTTTTTAGGAAACAAACCATAGTTTTAAATAGCGGTCCTAGTCGCGATATCGGTGTATCAAGAACCGGCGTATCGAATGATACGTTGCGGAAATCGGGTGTAACGGTCGTGAATTTTTTAACTTTTTGGGCGTAAAGGCCGATACAGTACGGTACGTATCCGTATCGGAGCCTCCAAATCTCGAGACGGCGTATCGGCCGATATTCAAAACTAGGAACCTGAGAAACTGAGTTTGAAATTATGGATCACATTGGGCCGGGTCAAATTTTTGACAAAGTCACTCATAATTTGTAACCTAAAATGGCGTACTTAAACCGCAATTATATTTTCTTTGTCAATCTAAAAATAATCCTCAGACATATAATTTGTAAGAAAAATCTACAACTGTTGCAATGAGCAAAAACATGACGTGTTTAGCATGACGATTTAAACACTAGCATATATATACACAAACACACATGATGGTACTTATGCCATATAAATTATAATTTGGATGCAAGTTTGATTCGAGTTTGAATTTTGCTAGAGCTTGTCCCTGATTAGTTAATTATAATCTCCAAAAACTAGTAAATAAGCCTAAACGACTTTTCCATTTATATCAAACTAATTTTGAGTTGAATGCTTTTACAGGTTTAGTATCAATATTGCATAAATTAAATCCATATTTGACTACTCCAATTTCGTAGGCCTATTTATTTATTTATTTGATTGGCCAATTTTGTACGCCTATTAATAGGGAAAAAAGGAATTTTTTCTGAAAATGTGAGACATAGAGAAGAGAGGGTATATCCATCTATACTACAAAATTATGCATGCACGAGTATCCGTGGCGACCTGGAGTGGTGGAAAGAGGTGGTCTTGCTTTTATAATGGTGTGAGGATAAGTGAGAGAATTTGGGGATAAATGATCGGTTTGAGAAAATTTTGAGTGGGATTAGATACCACAAAAGCATATTTAACGGAGTTAAACGTCCACACAGTTTTCAATCACATAAGTCACCCGAAGTCGCGGGTCAGCCAACAACTCCGCTACTATTCCAATGCTTTGCTTGATCTCCTGCGCCTATTTAGCAAATCCCGTTAGTAACTTGATAGTCTGAGACGGTAGGGATCTATTTGAATGATGGTAGAGACATTTCGGTGTAAAATAAAATTCTACTAAATTTTAGAAGTCTATTAGGCATTGAGCTTAAAGTTTGGAGGTATTTTGAAATTTTCCCTATCCAAATTACCTGGTTATCTTTCAAAGTTCATTACTCTTCAAAAACTTGCTCGAGAGGTCCACAACTAGTGTTTGAAACTCCTCGTGAATCTAGAGCAGGAATGGCCGTTCAATGCAATTCTCTTCCCTGCTACATCTCCAAACTCTCGAAATCCAAACCCATCTCTTCATTCTCATCTACCCATTTCACCCCAACTCATCATACTCATCTTTTACTCAATTCTGACTCTTTGAAGCTCTCAACACACAGGTCTCTCTCTCTCTCTCTCTCTCTCTCTCTCTCTCTCTCTCTCTCTCTCTCTCTCTCATGGGATGCAATATCGTAGTTGGGAATTAGTTTATTCTCAAAAGGGTCGTAGTTCGGTATTAGTTTATTCTCAAAAGGTACTGGTGGATAATATGCTATACAAGTTAGAATTTCAGTACACTCGCTGATGTCAAAATATTTTTTCCGAGCATCGATACACTTTTTATACAGTTTAGCATTTTCCCTCTCAAAATTATGTACATTGGCGCACAATTACAGGTCAAGTAGGGTTGTTTCCGCTGTAATTTCCGAGGGAAACCCGGTGAGCTCGACTACTTTTGGGGCTGATGTGTTCAAACTTACTTATTTGGAGGTGGGTTTCGTTTTTACTTTTTGAATTTTTCTCTGTGTTTCATTTGGGTGAATAGATTGATACAAAGATGAGTTATGGTTTAGGGAAATAGTTGGCTTTGGGATGTTGGTGGGCTGAAAATTTTGGTTGATCCAATCTTGGTGGGTAACTTGGATTTTGGAATTCCCTGGCTTTATGACGCTGCCAAGAAGTATTTGAAAAATTTCCAGGTACCATTCTCGCTATGAACTGAGTCTGTGTTTTACTTCCTTGCCAATCAGTAGGAGAATGTTTGCAACTATCATGTGTGAAAATTAAGAAAGTCTGACAACACAAAACCTTGCAGCCCTTGGAATGGTGAGAAAAGAAAAGAAACGAGGATCCGATATCTTGTTTTGATGAATAAAAGAGATGAGAAATGAAGGTAAATGATGGATTTTAGTTGGTCCATTTTGCTTTCCCTATTTCTTTCTTATCTCACTTTCCAATGGGGTTGTTAAGGCTGTATACAACCAGCCAACCAAAAGCCCTAAATAATTGTAATTAATAATTATGGGAAATGATTTTCACACCCCCCTTTATCCCTAAACACTCATTATTTTTTGTCTTTATTCACTTGAAAGTATCAAATTGCCCTTCATATGGAAAAAGTCACTCATGAGGTAACGGTAATTTGGTAATTTCAAGTTGAATAAAGACAAAAAAGGGCGTGTTTGGGGATAAAAGGGAGGGTGTGAAAATCATTTCCCATAATTATTTACCTAGTTTCATTGACTATGAGTTCAATGTTGCTTGGACTTCCGGTATGGATATTTAGTATTGGGTGTGGGCATGTGTCCAAGTCCGAATTCATCTGGCTCCCATATCATGGACCCCAGAACACCGAAAAATACACAAATTTCCTATGGTCGTTATTTTAAAAGGTTTCATATAGCACTTCATTATTCTTGTGAGAATTTTTCTAAGTTATACGGACTTGAATTGCTACTATGCTTCCAAAGTGTTTGTCCAACTAAATGTGGAAATAAATCCCTTACCCTGATCCAATTGTCGAGCATCTAACAAGTGTACTTTATACTTTTAGAAGGTTCTATGCAATGTTGGCGATGATGGACACTGTCCAATTGGAATTGTACAATAGTGCCCAACTAACCTAGTTTTCTGATCTTCTTCTCTTCACATGGTCATTGGTGGTTCTGGATTGTATGTTACTTTTATTTGTTTGTGGTAATTGTTGACTTCTTTTCATGACATGTGATTCTAGTGCAGCTTACTGATCTTCCTGAGGTGGATTGCTTGTTGATTACTCAAAGCCTAGATGACCACTGCCACTTGAAGACCTTAAAGCCGCTCTCCCAAAAGTCGCCAAATCTTAGAGTCATAGCAACTCCAAATGCTAAGAGTCTGTTGGATCCCCTTTTTAATAATGTAAGTAATTTGAGTTCTATTTATTCTGCGAAGCTATAAAATCAGTTCTGTCTTCAATTGTGTGTAACTGTTCTAAAGGAGATACAGAGGTAATCGGCATGCCATGGGTAAAGTGAATGATTGGATTGAGGAGTTGATAAGTAGGAGGGGTGAGTGGGCACAGTCTACTGGTCCAATGAAACATGCCTAAGTTGTATAGGATGTTTACAGGGTCTTAGGGATGAGCTCATATTTTTGTTTAAAATGTTTCGGACCAAATTATCTCAGTAAGAATTAAATGTTGCATTATACTGGTTTGTTCCTGCCTCAACATTCGTAGGCCTTGCATGAGTTTTGGAAGTTGCTTTTGACACACACACAAAAAGACTGTGAATTGTATTTTATGAGGCAACAAATGTTGAACATCATGATCTTGGAAAATACAAGAACACATATCTCTTGCATCTGTTTCCCATCCTCTTTCAATGTCTCTAAATTATTTGTTGCCACTTTCTCTTTGCACCATTTGCTATCAGGTTAGATGTTCAATATATTCATACATATTCCGTTCTAAGATTTCAAAATGTTTTTTAGTTGAATTCCATAACTCTTACCTAAAGAAATCTCTCTCTTTAGTTCTTGCTTGTTTCATCTCTCTCTCTCTCTCCCCCCCTAATTATATGGCTCTCCAAGAAAGCGGTGCTTATAAAAAGGTCCACTTTTTAAAATCTCTCTCCCTCTCTCCCTCTCCCTAATTATATGGCTCTCCAAGAAAGCGGTGCTTATAAAAAGGTCCACTTTTTAAAATCCTGCTTTGAAGATGTCAGCCACTATTTCAAATAATAAGAAATCTTCTTCTTGTTCTTTTTCCTTTTTCTTAACCGTAACTCTAAGTTGTCCTAAAATATTGGATCGAAAACATTTTTCTCTGGAGTTTATCTGAAGACTCTCAACTAATGCTTCCTTTTATGGGATACCAAGAAGTGTTACGCATCTGATGGAAGATGTTCTTAGGCTCTATTTAGAATTGATGGTTAGTCGCGAGAAGACACCCGATGAAGTTACGGTGCTTGTGGGATTAGGCCACCTAGCCCACTAGGACGGGACTTACTCAAGATCCCCTCATCATCACTAGCACAACTGTGGGGGAGCATTTCAATTGGACTCATCAAAGCTGCATAAAAGAAGACTGCAAATAAATAAGGTGACTGTACCTTAGATGTGTGGTTTCAAGTGATCTTCTCTCGCAAATGAATTTACACTCAAAATATTCATCTAATGAGACCCTAATTCAACTAATATTTAGTTATCTTCACATGGTCAATCTTCTCTCTCACCAAATAAAGAAATTTCTTCTGGTTTCTCAGTTCCATGTGCTGCTTATATGTTCAAGTAGATTGTGCATAATTGCTAGAACATAATTAACCCGACAGCTACATGGAAGCTCAAATTGGGCATCAATCTGTAATGCTACCATTTGATTCAAAAACCTCCGTTCAGATACCAGACTTGTGCAAGCTAAATTGCAAAGATGTAATTTCATTAATATGCAGGTAACATACTTAGAACCTGGTGAGAGCTCTGAAATTGAAGCTACCGAAGGTTCTCAAGTTAAAATTCAAGCTACTGCGGGGCCAGTTCTTGGCCCTCCTTGGCAGCGCCCCGAAAATGGGTATTTTCAGTACCTTAATTTTGTAACCCCAGTACATTTGCAGTAAAAGCTTTAATGTATTTCATATAACGTTATTCATGCTCAGGTATCTCGTCATTTCTCCGCAAGACCAGTTGACTCTCTATTATGAACCCCACTGTGTGTACAACAAGAATTTTCTGGAGAAGGAACGGGCTGACATTGTAATTACACCTGTTATAAAGCAGCTTCTTCCGAGTTTTACGTTGGTCTCTGGACAAGAAGATGCAGTTCAACTTGCAAAGATGCTTGGCGCTAAGTATACTTCACGTTGATTCTAGCATCTAATTGGCGAAGGATGTTGTTACATAATTTGCTTGTTTTATTCGTGTTATAGGTTCATTGTGCCCATGAGAAATGGAGACCTTGATGCCAAAGGGCTTCTTTCGAGTTTGATTCAGTCCCAAGGAACGGTGGAATCATTCAAGGTTCGATTTCTGTTGTTTTTTTGGTTGTAGGACAAATAATGGGGAATTTTCACTCTAAAAGGATAACAATCATGGTAACGACATTCCCTTGCAATTTAATTGAGGTATTATGATGAAGAAGACCAGCATAATTATCATTTTATCAGAAAACATCTTCCATTGCGATGTTTATTTGTTTTTTCTGCATAACTTCCTACGCAACGCAAAGAAAGTTATTTGGATTTTGGTTAACTCGAGACAGTTCTGCCTTTAAAAATCTCTGGAGTAACTGAAGCTTTTCGCCAAGGCCAAGAGGCATTTCACGAACCTCTTCCTCAATCCTCATTACAAATCCCGCTTTTAATTTTGAACTGTATCTGACAATAATTGGGATATTTTAGTTTGTCTTCTGCATTGTGGATTGTCTTTGGGACTGGATCGTCCGTCGCATTATGAGCCTTTGCAGGCCCTTTTCTGGCCTATTTGATGACCGGAATTGTATCTGACAATAATTGGGATATGTTGATCGGATATCAATGAAAACCTGAGCACAATGCATTTATATAAATTAGTTACCGATTCTGTGTGCTGACAAATGTGTTCCAAAATCATGTAGACCGATATCCTATCAAATGGTTTTTGACATGGTTAAATTTCTTGATGAGTTCTAGAGAATGAACATCCCCGATGCGGGCCCGAGAAGGACCCATAAAGGATCATACTGGGACAGTCAATTCTGGGTGATCGGATTCATATTTTAACTACCTGTATTGTAGGTTTCACAGCAACTGAGAACTCTGCTGTTTGCAATGCAGGAGCTTTTGTCAAGGGAGCTTCCAGATGCAGAGGTACTAGAGCCTACTCCTGGCGTACCACTAGATATTTCAGCACCTTCGAAACTTCGATAAATGAGAATGTTATGAAAGAAATGAACATATTTGCAGATGGAAAATATTTTTCTACAAATGAATCATATATACCAATAAAAAATCTAGATCGGCTAATTGTTCTCCAATATCACTTGTTCTACTAGAGATTGCTCGATTTTCCGTTTCTTATGAATATAATGGTATTTGGTTCTTGATTTTAGGCTGCTCTTTCTTGTAACCACGGACCGACTCAGCATTTAACATGGACAGAAATGGGTACATTTGCACATTTTTATAAATCACTAGGGGTGCAAATGAACAAATTGAACCACAGGGTGTGTAACCGCACATTGCCCAAACCACATGGGATATAAGTGAAATTTGCCCTAAAACTTAATCAATCCAGTGAGAACCAATAACAAAAATTTTGGAATCTGTGTTTGAATATCTACTTATTCCATTTTGAGTTTTTCATTTTCGAATTCTAGGTGTTTAGCTGCCCTCACCCATAATGTATTCTCTTATAATTCATTTTTCGGTTTTTGAATTTAGAAAACAAAAGCCAAAAGTAGGAGAGGAGCTTTTTGGCTTTTCATTTTTCACTTTTCTCATTATGGTTAACAAAAAAAACCTACAGAATGTATTCTATAAACATCTCTCAAACACTACTCATGTTGCAAAATGCATTAATTCTGTCTATTTCTCGTAACTAGATTCAAAATAAATTCTAACCATAATTCAAAAAATTGAAAATGAAAAACAGAACAAGGGTCTTCCAAACACCCCTGACTCTTTGCCATCTTCTCAATTCCCTAATTTGTTGAGCCTTTTGAAGTGGGAGTGCTAAACAAGAGGGCAGTTTTTTGTGTTGAGGGAGGGAAATTTTATTATCTTAATAAGATGAGTGCACCACAGCATGGCACCCTTTCCAGTTTCCCCCTTTCCCAGTGCTAGTAACTTGAAAAATAAAAATTGCAGAAAAGTCAAATTTTGGCTCTTGACTAAGTTATTTTTCAATTGGCATTATACTCTGTTCTTTCCCACTTGAGTTTCCTTCTGCTCATGACTTTTTCCACCAAGAGAATTCCTCCATAAACATAAACCAACTCTCCCAAGATAACAAGTTACGTACCTACACATTATTCAATTTAAATTTTAGTGATATCTCCTCGAGGGTTGGGACTAATATTGGGTGGTTTAGGTTGATTTGATGACTGAAGATATCATAATTATTCGTTTCAAACAGGCCCAGTTTTTTACCGTATTAGATTTCAACGATATAATTAGATTTTGTGGTGGGCTTCGTGTTTCTCGTTAAAAAGAATTAAAATTTGGTTTAATTCTCTTGTATTCCTCAAATGAAAACCGTTAGAGTATTAAGATCCGAACCATTAATTTTTAAAAGTCAACTTGCAATTTAAATTTTTCAAACTCAATATAATAAAAGTTGTATTATACTTTTAATCTATTCACATTTTGGTATACAAACTTATCATGGCATTTTTATTTTTCATATTTAGGTTTTTTTTTCTTCTTTGAACTGCATATTTTTCATATTTGATGAAAATGGGCATTTAAGAGTGGTTGGCTACGTGGTTCCAAATGAAACACAAGAAAGCCCCGTGGCTCTGTTGTTTATTGCTCAGAACTTGGGTGTTACACCTTAAGGTCATGAGTTCGAGCCCTTGAATAAACTGAAGTAAGTAGGAATCGAACCCCCATCATGATGGATAGACGACACGAATCCAACCACCACAGCTAACTAACATATTTGTAAAATTTCCGACACAAATAATACTTATTATGATCTTATATTTGGGGGACCTTTTATTGGGCCAAAAACTGAAGTTCTTAGGCAATCGGGCCTACAGGGGTGATAAGGGTTCGAGTTCACTGATTTACACTATAGAGGTGATAAGCGGTGACAACTGATAAATGTTTCCAAAACGATGTAGTTTTCAAGCTCTAATTTGTTTCCCATTCGCAGCCAAAACAACGTCATTTTGGCTGCCCTACAACGCTGTAGTGTGGAGGCGAACTACAACACCCCGAGATTTCTTATACTGTATCTCCCCTTAAGAGCAAGTACAATGGTGATTGGATAATGACTGTAATCATTTCTATAATTTGGCACCAAAAAGTGTTTTTGTGCCAAATTATAGAATTGTCTCTCCAGTTGATTCTATTTTAGAACCAAACTGTTCCAAATTGAACTAATTTTCTCTCCACCTCATTTATCCTTACTTTTTCAACCCCCATTCAACTACCTACCTTTTCAAGGGAATACTAAAAATAAAATTTGTGGAGTAGTGTTTACCCAAATTCTAAATTACAGGGATGGAGAGAAAAATAGTTAAGGAAATAAAAAGAGCCGTTTGAGGGATAGGAAAAGAAAAAAGAAAAAAAGAAAGAGTGTTTTGGGATCTACCTTTTGATTTTCCGAATGAGATTGTACATTCTGGTGAGCTTTGCACATTACGACAATTTTCTAGCAAAAATCAGATCGCTTCGATATATTTTTGAGTAGGAATATCAGTTTTGATTTGGTGAGGTGACACGAATGACTACAACCATCCTTGGTTCCAAATATGAAACTTCACTATTTTTCCAACTATTTTTGCATCAATATTGGAGCATCAATTCAATAATGTCATATTATAAGTATAGCACCACTTTTCCATCCCCATTGGACGTGTTCTTATACTTAATCTCCCTCCTATTATATCCCCCTCAAACGAATCAGCCGACGAACTGGCTGTTAGGTTTTACTAATTTCTTTACTGTGTTTACTTAATTTCATTCAAAGACGTAACTCTAGATAGGTAGGCCAAAAGTGGACTAAAAATAAATTGCTCGAAATGGCGAATCAAGTCTTTTCCATTAATCAATTGCCCACCTAATCACCCTATCTCTAGCTCCTGCCATCACAAGATCACGACGCATGCATATCAACATAGACACATTTGAGAAAGCAACAGCCCTCGATGTCCTAAAAAAAAAAAAAAAAAAGTTATAACCTGTTCATAACTTATCAAAATCCTTAAACACTATTCAATCGTCCAAAATCAGTGGAGGATTAGCGAGGAAGTTAGTGAATTAGTTCAGAGGAGAAGTCTAAAAGCTATCTATAGCACTAAACCTCAAATGTCTGTGCCGAGACTCGAATCATAGTCTCATTTGTGGGAGAATGAGAAACATGAGATCTCGCATAGCTAGGAAAATGTTTGCTTCATTTTTAAAATTAGCAAGCAAAACAAGTCAAGCTTCCAATTTTACCCCATCACTTTTGATTACAGACAATTAGCAAAGATTTTGACTTCACAATAAGTTGATTTATGAAATCAAAATTCACACAAATGACAAACAAATTGGGTCAGATGAAATAATTTTTTATTTTTTTTTATAACCAAACGTTTGGATTTGCTTGCGCACAACTCAACTAACCCTTAGAGACTAATAAAGGATTTGGAGTATTACTCACATTGCATAGAGCACTGAGCCTAGTTTATAACCAAAATTGACATGAGATACATATTGAACATCTCAAAGACATTAAGATACAAGTTGACAGTTTCCCTACTACTTTTTCAGCTCTCTTCAGCTTCTGCCTAACATATAGTACTAATAATACTTACAATTTCAACTTCTTGCAACTTGCTCTGACAACAAATTACAAAAAAAAAAAAAAACCCTCTTGCAACTTGTAACACCACCTTCCTCATCCCTTCTCCCATTCCCACTCCTCACCATTCTCAAAAAAACACTAAGAAAAAAAACACACAAAAACAAAAAAAGAAAGTGTCACAAAGCTCCAATAACCCTTGATTTCTTACACCACTCAAATGCCAACAAATCCATCTCCCTGTTCCTCTTCACCCCACAACTCCCACTACCTGCTACTTGAAATATGTTAACTCCAAAAAGTCTAACCATCTGAACCGGCCCCAAAACCGGATCGGGAACCTGACAGAGATCCGACCCGGTTTTTGCTTTCCAACCGATGAAAAGCTGTTGATCCGGTTCGGTGGACCTGTGAAACCCAACAACGTCACCGGCTTTCAGATTCTTTTCCTTCACGAACCGGCTCCATCCTTTTGTCAATACGTAGCTCTGGCTGCTGTTCCAGTAGGAGTACCGGAACCTCCACACTTTTCCTGCCACGTCCTTGAAATTCAACAGCAGCCCTTTCGAAGCACTTCCGTTGCAGCTACCCTGCTGCGGCGGAAAGTGCTTTTCCGCGTACTGCTTCGGTATCACCAACCGATTCAGCTTACCCACGTCGCTCGGTGTCACCGACTTCTCGAAGAGCGGTTGGGTCGATTCCAACAGCGTTTCGGTACCCCCTAATTTATGGGAAATCCTCACATTATCTTGTTTCTTTCCATTTGTATCGTATTTTCTCCTGCTCTGCTCCAGTTCCTCATTGTAAGTATGTTTTCTCAGCATATCGACGATCTCGGCTTTCGAGTGGGAGTTCAAGAACAGAAACTCGGCCTCTTCGTCTGGACTTTCCAACGAGAGCGGTTTGAAGTTGGTGACGGCGTCGCGGCCCCGGAACCGCTGGGCGGCGGTGTCGTAGGCGCGTGCGGCCTCCACCTGTTCGACGAAAGTCCCCAGCCAGACTCGCTGGTGCTTTTCGTATATCTGGGCGCCCCAGCGGCCGTTGGGCTGTGGGACGACCCCTTTGAATCGCGACGAGGGGAGTTTCCTGGACTCCGCCTCAACGCCGTTTTCCGAGTCTAGGATCACGCTTGTGCCGCTCCCGACGCGGCACGGGCTCTCCGGCGGCAAAAAAGACTTTTCCGCCGGAGAAAGAGATGGGGATGGTGGTGCGATTGACAGAGAGTCACTTGTCGTGCTCTCGTCTATACAACTGCTGCTATACATTCCTTGGTCTTGTGAAGAAAAGAGGAAGGAAAACTGGAAAACTCTTAGAGAGAGAGAGAGAGAGAGAGATACAGAGGAGTATGAATTGGGTTTGATGGAAAGTTGAATATATATAGGATGAGACCAGCTGTATTTGTGTGATTATTTAATTGTGGTGTTTGTTATTTGCACAAATTGAATTGTAAATGGAGATATGGGGATGTGGGTGAGGTGGGTCAACCCAAAGATAGTAAGGAACCAGGAAGATTCATGGTTAGAGAGAGACAGAGGAGAGAGAGAAGCTGGGGGTGTGTATATGGAGTGGTACATCTTCTTGTACGTAGCCCTGCCTGCCGGTGGGCGTGGGTTAGTCTCTCGGTTCGGGTTTACTTTCCACACAATTGATTAGAGTTCGATTTTTGGGGTCATACAGCTAGAAAATAATTTCTTGTCCCGGTATGATGACACGTCTTAGATTAGATCGACGAGATGAGCAATCGAGGTGCACGTAAGCAAGTCCGAACGCCTGTCATTGTTGGAAAAAAGTAAAAAACTAAAAAAGGAAAAAAAAAATCATCTGCTTGTACGTGTTGTGGGGTTTGTATGTGAAGTAGGGCCAACATTTAACAAGTTGATGGCGCTCACATGGATGGATAACTGTGGACCGATTCTAAGTCAGTTCATCCCCCCTGAGGATTTGCTGCTACTGCTCACAACCAGGATGGATTATGATGGCCCCTACATTGGTTTGGCTGTAATTGGAATTTTAGAACACCTTATGATACCGGTCAGGATGTCTTGATAGTGAAAAAGAGTTTTGAGAGAGATAAATTAATCGTGTAATATTGATTACCTAGGGACAACATAGGCTCAAATTCGAACCATGACACAGAAAAAAACCCAAACAAAAATTGCCCTTATTTCACTCTCGCCACTGGAGTGGTAGAATCAGGATTTTTACTCGTGTGGGACCGACTTAATAGATATATTTTTTATCTAAGTGTATACTTGTGATATAAATTTGCTTTTCAATATAATTTACTTGTGCATTTAAAATATTCTAGCCCGATGTATTAAAAATAAACGAATCGCTTTGTTTTATTTTTTTAAGCTCGAACAATATTCATATGCTTGTTTTTCAAATTATGAAAGAAAGAAAGAAAAACAGGTGATTTCCACACCCTTTTTGATAAATACACTCTATTTTTTGTTTTTAGTGAAAATTTCAGTAAAAAGACAAAAAGGAAATGTGTGTTAAAAGAAGGAGTGTGAAAATCATTGATGAAGATATAAAATTACCCATCTTTTAGTAAATGAAACCAAAATTATTACGATCATGGAAAGATATTACAATAGTATTATCGATTATTTCAACCAAATTAGTATTAAATTAATAAAATTTTCAAAACCCGGAGACACCCCAGCCTCAACATGGCTCCATCCCTGCACCGATGTATGTGGATGTAGGACTATGAAAAACGTACTGCTTTCGCTCCAACTTTGTTATTTATAAGCGTGCCCAAAGCGCAGGGCTTACGTCGGAGGTAGCATAATACCGGTAAGACCGGATCGAATCCACAGAGACCGAAGGAATCCGAGCGTGAATATT